>JAVTVY010022584.1:0-98563 GCA_036873755.1 Hanleya hanleyi | reverse complement strand
CGACAGATCAACATGTCGTGTACGTGTACGTTCTGTCAGAGAACCTTCTCTCGTCGCGATAGTATGATCAGGCACATTCAAGGCAAACACAACCAAGAGACACCACCGAGTCCCGCTATAGGTCCAGCAAGTGCAGTAGAACATCCCTACACGATGACGGTGAGCGGCCCTACGGCATGTGGAAAGACGTCCTGGGTAATGAAGTTCTTAGAGGAAGGTGTGGCAACCCCAGCTCCGACACGTGTTGTTTGGAGTTATAGCCAATGGCAGCCCGCCTACGAAACTACGCGATTACAGAATGTGAGTTTCGTCCCAGGGATTTCTCATGACATAGACGAACCGTATTACTTTGACCCCGAGCAGACCAACGTGGTAGTGCTAGATGATCTGATGAGTGCGGCCAAGGACAATCCGAAAATCGCCGACCTATTCACCAAAGGGTCCCATCATCGCAATCTGTCCGTCATCTATTTGACCCAGAATCTCTTTTCTCAAGGGAAGGCGTCCAGAGATATTGCCTTGAACTGCCAATACTTTGTGTTGTTCTCCAACCCCATCGACAGAGCACAAAT
Organism: Hanleya hanleyi; assembly: GCA_036873755.1. NCBI lineage: Eukaryota > Metazoa > Mollusca > Polyplacophora > Lepidopleurida > Hanleyidae > Hanleya > Hanleya hanleyi. The sequence goes on along the minus strand of JAVTVY010022584.1, from coordinate 97,991 downwards.
TCGTGCGTTTGGTAGTCGAATTTATCCTCAGAACATCGACCATTTCATGCAGGCGTTTCAAGAAGCGACAAGTCGTCCGTACGGCTACCTGTTCGTAGATTTAAAAGCCCATACCCCCGAAGATCGCCGGCTGACGACCCACCTGCTACCCGGCGAGGGATCACCACAGCCCCTACACCATCCACCGAGTCCACATTTGGTGAAGCAGCAACCCACCCCCGTACAGCGGGCCTTCTTCATATCACCAGTCCCGGAATATCACCCAACCGTGAAGGCCCAACCCGAGGTTGAAGAACATAATATGAACTCGAGGCTATGGAAGGATTTGTTCAAAGAAAGTATGGACGCCGAGATGGGCGAGATTTTGGAGGCCACAGGAAACAAGTTTCAACGCAAAGGGTATTCGAAAGAGGAAGCTGCAATTTTAGCCCATAACAGATTGGCACCCAGACTACGACGGGCTTTACGTCAGCAGTATGTCGACTTACTGACCCATATGAAATTGCTGGATAAGGATCCAGTCCATATGGAAATTGAAAGAACAGCGTCGATGTTGAAAACCTCGGGCATGAACTGGAAAGCGGCGTATGTCAGAGCAATAGCACAAAAGAAACATTTGTTCGAACGCATCATTAAACGTCGTTAAAGCGTTAAGAAAGTGTGTTAAAGCGTTGAGACGAGCGTTAAGGCGTAACGACGGGCGTTGACGGTCGTCACTGCATTTCGATGAATTGATGTCAATTCCATGAAATCAGAGCTTCTGAGCTACATGTAATTCACCAGGGCGTTGAAGCGTTGAGCTAAGCGTTGATGACCGTTACTGTCTATAAAAGCGAGCGTATTCCCAAAACACGCACAGTCGACGTTCAACCGTCAACATGGCTTATACTTGTTCTGAGTGTGAACGCACGTTCACCAGACATTACGATATGATGCGACACCAGAAAAATATACATGGGATTGAAGACGCCGAGGAGCCCGTTGAGGCAGATACTGATACAGAGATTGATGAGAGTGCATCGACTGATACCGAATCCAAGATTGCTGACAGTATATCTACTGATATGGAGAGCTTGACTTCAGAGAGTCAGCCTACATCCCAGGAAAGTGAGGCAGAACCTACCTTCTGGGATCGTATTGTGACAGCAGCTATCAATACTCACGCTGAAGCGATCGAGGACGCCGGAGAGGATAATTTACAACAGACGTACACCCAAATGCGCTCCCGCATCAGGAAAACAGCCATGGCGATCTATGAACAGTATACCTTACTACCGCTTGAAATGAAAGGCGACCCCACGCACAGGTCCATCATGAAGACCAAGCGTCACTTGGAAGAGGCTATGGGGCTACCACCCACAGAGGCCCTGGAAAATGCGATCAGAATGCGCAAACAACTGTTTCAGGACATGCTGCCCGAAGAATATCCAGGCCTGTCCGACGATGATTAGAATAAACGGTTCAGAATGAACATGACCGAAGAAGGAACTCTCTGAAATGGCGACTTCTGATTGGACAAGAATACATCTAACGGACAGGAACGAATAGGACAGATGCAAATGGCGGTCTCTGATTGGACAAGAGTCTTTCTTGAATTGTAAACATACCCAACGCGGCTCCCCCCAGCGTGGGTATGTTATGATGGAGGGGAAAATAAACTATATGAAAAAAAACTTGTTGTTGTTGTTGTTCCCTCATGTGTCATCCTTGTTGTTGTTGTTTTCTCTCTCCGGTCTATATCATGGCGTCAAGGCGCTAGCGGGACCCATACAGGGTCCAGTTTTCGACACTAGGTGACCACATCCCGAAGAAATGGCCAGTTTTCGACACCGGATGTGCCGCCATCTTGAACATACGTGCCGCCATCTTGGATATGTCCCACAATGCACCGGGTCAAAATACTCGCTTCTGATTGGCTGGGAGCTCTGTGACGGATTTGAAATACTCGCTTCTGATTGGACGAGAGCTCCGCAGTGCGTCTGCGCATGCGCAGAATGATATTCCTACCGCACACCCAACCCATCATCTGCCCCTTCACGAATGCTTCACATGGATACCTGACTCGACCCAATAGGCCCATGAGGGGCTCGGCTAGACCCCAAAAACGTCTATTTCCATACTACGGCCAGGCTGCGCATGCGCAGAATGACGATATTTCAACCCCACACCCACGCCATCAGAGGCCCCCTCACATAGGCTTCACATGGATACCTCACAAGACCCATTCGAACCGTGAATAGCCCATCTCTAACCCAAACACACCCAAAAATGTCTGCTTTCTATACTACGGCCAGGCTGCGCATGCGCAGACTATTGACAACGGACGAACCATTAGTGTAGTCAAGTGCTCCTCCACGAGAGCTTCAAAATAAGACCATTAGGGACTCACCTAGACTCCAACATGTCCACCCCGTATGGACCTATACACCCATAGCCATGCAGTATAGGCCTATGGGCCTACCCAGGCCTCGGTGACTTTTTTCAAAAATTTCACCGTTTTGCTCCGGGACACTTCCTATCGTGTTCTAAATGACGAGACGTGAAAAACAAATCCAAACAACCCTACCGCAAATGTATAGAAGTGGGTTTCCCAGTAGGATAAACATTGAACCTATACCCTCAGTATGGGAATATATATTTATATATATATGTCTATATGGGGCTATATCGTACTTTTTCAAAAATTTCACCGATTCGCTCCGCAACACTTCCTATCATGTTCTACATGACGAGACGTGAAAAACGAGACCCCACAACCCTACCGCAAATGTATAGAAGTACGTTTCCCAGGGGGACAAACATCGATCCTATACCCCCAGTATGAGACTATATGGGGCTATATCGTACTTTTTCAAAAATTTCACCGATTCGTGCCGGGACACTTCCTATCATGTTTGTCTTGACGAGACTAAGAAAACGAGACCCACAACCTATACCGCAAATGTCGAGAAGTAGGTTTCCCAGGATGGTCCTATACCCCCCATACCCCATATAGGCATTTTCACGTAATTTAGGATAAAGTCCGTGTTCCGTATTTTTTCAGGAAAATTTTTACATACACCCACCCTGGAACTAGGGGGAGATAACTCTATTGATAGGCAAGCCCCGTTAAGCCCGGCGACCTATATATCCCCCATACCCCATATAGGCATTTTCCCGGATTTTTCGATAAAGTCCGTTTTCCGTTTTTTTTTCAGGAAAAATTTTACATGCACCCACCCATGACTGGATGCCCCTTCACATAGGCTTCACTTTGATACCTCATAGAACTCCATCGGCCCATTAGTGGCTCCCCTAGCTCCAAAACGGCTATTTTCATACCCTTGGGCCACCGCGCATGCGCAGAATGCCGCTATTTCAACCCCACACCCAGCCCATTAGATGCCCTTCACATAAGCTTCACTTTGATACCTCACTCGACCCCATTGGACCATTAGGGGCTCCCCTAGCTCCAAAACGTCTATTTTCATACCCTTTGGCCAGTGCGCATGCGCAGAATGCCGATATTTCAATCCCAAACCCAGCCCATTAGATGCCCCTTCACCTAAGCTTCACTTTGATACCTCACTCGACCCCATCGGACCATTTTATCTAGGGACTACTTTTTCTCCGCGGAAGCTTTTTTCCGCGACCGAATCACCGCCAGACATGACCGCATCACCGCGGATGAATACTCCGCCATTTTGTCCCACTCCCACCCACAGCCGCCATCTTAAACCCACCATCCACCACCACCTCCCACAGCCGCCATCTTAAACCCACCATCCACCACCACCTCCCACAGCCGCCATCTTAAACCCACCATCCACCACCACCTCCCACAGCCGCCATCTTAAACCCACCATCCACCACCACCTCCCACAGCCGCCATCTTAAACCCACCATCCACCACCACCTCCCACAGCCGCCATCTTAAACCCACCATCCACCACCACCTCCCACAGCCGCCATCTTAAACCCACCATCCACCACCACCTCCCACAGCCGCCATCTTAAACCCACCACCCACCACCACCTCGCCGCCATGCCTTGATCACGTGACCAAGTTCCGCCACACTTCCTCCACAAATCTGCGCAGAAACACCTGCGCACTCGTCAAAATGCGGTCTGTAAATGGTAGACACTACTGCACGAATACTCAATTTTGAGTGAACTTATAAAGTGTATGTCCTTTGTCAAAGAACAATGTATTCCCATATGACCAACTTCGTTACCATGGCAACCATCTCAATGAAATAGAAACACAAACAGGAATCAATAGGTATAAAATATGGTTATTGATCATCAGTTCTCTATCAATACAATCACTCCTCCGTCTGACAACCATGTGTTTATCCTAACAGATGTTGATGGGCATCCATCATAAGGTGGTGTGTTGATCCTGGATTTTAATTGGAATTTTCTGATATAAGCCTCAAACAATAGCCTGACTTTACGCGACCCGTAATTTCTGAGTACATATAGTTCGCTTTCGTTTCTGCTTAGGCTACATCATGAAGGCATGTCTATAATCAGTGCAACCTGTAACCACCTGGGTCATCTTTACGCGGCAAGACTGACCCTGGGATCGTGTGTATCCATTTTCAGCCTACTTTCGGCAACTGCAAGAGGGAATTTCCAGAAACCAATACCACGTGACTTCGTCAGTCAATCAGCTAAAGCCCGCCGACGTAACCCCAACGTAACCCGCCATTTTCGAGTCATGTGATGTCGTACTTGTTCAAAATTACTGATCTACGACACCTCTTGGATGAAACGAAAGTTATTCATACGTATATATTTTGTAAGCCCAGGCAATATCCGTTTCCGAAGTTGTATGAAAACCTGTAATTTATCAGATTTCTCGAGTCTGTTCTCCACCGGATGAAGGCCGAACAGAATCCGATAAAGTACCGGATATCGCTCCGTGACAATGGAGACACACGATTCGTAAGCCATCTTATGGATGGTGAAGTGTACGCAAATGTAATCAGTGATAACTGGTATGAATACAATAAATGTACATCAAATTACCCTACTATTTGTAGAAAGGACCGTTATGTTTATCTTCAATGAATATTTTATCTACTTTAAGTGGAATATTTGAAGCACATAAGGAGAAAAGACGAGAGATCCTGAAGGATCTTGGCACCCACCATTGTCCGATAATTGTAAGCTAATGACAAGAGGATCTTTTTGTCCATTGTTACTAAGAACAAACGATTGATTTGTAATTTTGTTTACAGAATTTCGAATCTGAGCGAAAAAGATCAAAAAAGGGACACTGGAAAACACCAAAATATCATCTTTCTAAGTTTAAGGAGTTTCAAGATTTCTAGAAACTGTACTTATGCCAGTTGTAATAGTACAAGAGAAAAGAGCAAAGTTAGTCTGAAAGTGAATGTCCGGAGGATCATTCGTCTTCGTTTTGTAGTATTTGTGCACGTGTCATCATTGGGTACTGGAAGCGAAGATAAATGTCTTTGACCCTTTGGCATGAGCTATGAAACATACTTAAGATTTTATAATTAGGAACGAATGCTAATTCTGTTCTGTTTACTGGTCTAGTTCGAGATATCTCTTTTAAGATACCATGCTCGAAAATAGTAACATAGTACAATACTTAATACTGAAGGGATCCGCGCAGTAATGTTGAAACCTCGAAAGTGTCTGAATCCTGATTATCTTCCTTGGATCGAAACACGCAGTAGTCTAAAGTTGTCGAGTTGTAATGTTGTGGCACAAGAGTGACGTCCCTTCATGTGGCCGATCCGTCGGCAGACGAAACAGTTCAATGGAATAAGAAAACTGATTTAAAATTTGAAAATTTGCAGTAGTTCCTGAGAAATCGCGATAACAAGATTTCATGGGGAAATCCAAGATAGCTGCCTGGTGGTCATATTGGATTTTCGAATCGGACCAGAAAAGCTATCTTGCACAACTGGACCACATGGGGAACCTGTGTACCAAATTTGAGAAAGATCCATGCAGCATTTCCTGAGAAACCACGATAACAAAGTTTCATGGGGAAATCTAATATGGCCGCCTGGTGGCCATATTGGATTTTCGATTCGGACCGAAAAAAAGTGTCTTGCACAACTAGACCCTAAGGGGAACCTGTGTACCAAATTTGAGAAAGATCCATGAAATACTTCCTGAGAAATGACAATAACAAAGTTTCATGGGGAAATCCAAGATGGCTGCCTGGTGGCCATATTGGACTTTCGAATCGGACAAGGAAAGGCATCTTGCACAACTAGACCCCAAGGGGAACCTGTATGCCAAATTTGAGAAAGATCCATGAAGTAGTTCCTGAGAAATCGCGATAACAAGGTTTCATGGGGAAATCCAAGATGGCCGCCTTGTGGCCATATTGGATTTTCGAATCGGACCAGAAAAGGTATCTTGCACATCTAGACCACAAGGGGAACCTGTGTACCAAATTTGACAAAGATTCATGCAGTATTTCCTGAGAAACTGCAATAACAAAGTTTCATGGGGAAATCTAATATAGCTGCCTGGTGGCCATATTGGATTTTCGATTCGGACCGAAAAATGTGTCTTGCACAACTAGACCCTGAGGGGAACCTGTGTACCAAATTTGAGAAAGATCCATGAAGTACTTCCTGAGAAATGACAATAACAAAATTTCATGGGGAAATCCAAGATGGCTGCCTGGTGGCCATATTGGATTTTCGAATCGGACAAGAAAAGGCATCTTGCACAACTAGACCCCAAGGGGAACCTGTATACCAAATTTGAGAAAGATCCATGAAGCAGTTCCTGAGAAATCGCGATAACAAGGTTTCATGGGGAAATCCAAGATGGCCGCTTTGTGGCCATATTGGATTTTCGAATCGGACCAGAAAAGGTATCTGCACAACTAGACCCCAAGGGGAACCTGTGTACCAAATTTTAGAAAGATCCATGCAGTAGTTCCTGAGAAATCGCGATAACAAGAATTGTTTACGGACGGACGACGGACGACGGACGGACGGACGGACGGACGACGGACGGACGACGGACCACGGACGAAAAGCGATTGGTGATGGTGGGCTAAAAATGAACTATCCAGAAATAATCGAGCGAAGCTTACACCGGGTGTGCGCCTCATTGAACAAAGTCAGAGAAAAACATTAGATATTTCGGAATTGATATTGTATATTCATATAAACAATTTCAGGGAAAGTGTACATGGGAAAGATAGATGTCAATCTAAATATACTCACCTGAACTCTTGCCTCCGAGAGGCTTATCCTCACCGCCAGTTCCTCTCGCGCAAAGATATCGGGGTAGTGTGTCTGTGAAAATAGTTCCTCCAAAGCAGACAGCTGTTGTGGTGTAAATGTCGTACGATTTCTCCGCTGGAATTAATAAGCACATCACTGAAACATTACATTATTAAACCACAAAGGCTGCCTCAATATACATTAATAAATATTACATTTATTAAACCAGAATGGATTATCTGAATATATACATTACTAAGACATTACATTTAATAAACCAAAAAAATGTTGTCTCAGTATACATTACTAAACATTACATTTGATAAACCACAAAGTGTTTTCTCAATATACATTACTAAAACATTACATTTATTAAACCACATAAAGGGTTGTTTCAATCTGCATTACTAAAACATTACATATATTAAACGGCAAAGATTGTCTCAATATATATCACCAAAACGTTACAAACTGCTGTCTGAATATACATTACTTAAAACGTTACATTTATTTTCTATTACACCAAAGAAATATTCTGACTATACATTCTTAAAACATTACATTTATTATACCGCAAGAGGCTGTCTCATTTTACATGACTAATCATTACCTTTATCAAATCTCAAATGGTATCTAAATATACATTACTTAAACATTATACTTATTAAACTACGAAGGGGTGTTTCAATATACAATACTACAAACTCACATTTTTTTAAAGCACGAACGATTGTCTCGAAACATAACTAAAACAAATTGCAAAAGTTTCGATTCCACAATCTATTGAGCAAGTCCAAAACATTCCGTCAAAATGTACCAGGACGTACCAGTTAACTTGAAAGGGGTGGACTGAATTACCAGGCCATTTTACGATTTCAAACCTGAAAAATACAGCTCGCGTGCCTGTGCTTCCCGCATGGGGGGAGCGAGGTGCATTGCCCACGACTATACTATGCCTACTTCAGCGCTCACACTGGGACTTCAAAGGGGAAGTCTCATTTCCCAATATTTTAACTAATCGGACATTGCCTCCATCCTAGGCCAACGTTCTCAACAATTCTTGGCGTTATGAAATACAAAACGATTAGGTTAATTACAATCTCGACGGACCTAAGTTAATTAGGTCACTAATTAATTACGCCTGGTTTGGAGAAAATGGGAGATTTACAGTATCCTTGTGATTATCGTAAAACCTTGCATGTCGTACGTATAGCATGGCTGAATGTTACAAATGAGTTGAAAACATCGATAATGCAACTAATTCAAGTACAGAGATATAAAATAGAAATTATTTTTTTATTAATTAATCCTCTTCGACCTATTAATTTCTAATTAATTAATCATCTTCGACATGACCTTATACATGTATCTCCTCCAGTTGTGTTATCTGTTTTCTCTAACGATCGATAACTTAATTAATATACACTAATTATGAGAAAATAAGAGCGTTGTTTGATGGCCCGTACTCTCTAAAAAAACTTGAGTGCAAGGTTCACTCAAATAAGAGTGGAAATTAATCACGCCCAAGTTGAGGGAAGTTCTCTCAAATTTCACTCAACTCGCTCAACCTGAGTGGAGGTCACTCATCTTGAGTGAAATTATTCACTCAAATGCTTGAGTAGGATTAATTCCCACTCATACTTGAGTGAAATTTCACCCAAGTTGTTTTAGAGAGTATTGTCAACCTTAAATTGAAGTAGAATTGAGCTAACACCAGAACATTTTATTTACAGTGTATAATGCAATAAATAACTTGAATTACGACCTCATTGCCAGTAATTTCTAAGTATGAACGACCGCTTATCGGTGTGATTGGAATTACATTTTTCAGAATTAAGTCCATCGTCCAAGACTTTATACCATCATAACTCTTGCTGAGTATCAGCCCCACGATTCCAAATTGTGTGTACTCGAAAAAAAAGTTTCCAGTCTATACAGGTTGGAACACAATAAGCGGAACAAAATCTCTAGCATACAGAATTTTCTTTGATCTAAACTGTTACAATAGTTTTGTTTAGTAATCGCAGTTTTAAGTCATTTCATTACGAAGGCTTGCTTGCGTAAAATAACTGCTTGTTACAATAATGCCTTTAGATGATAGTTATGCTTAACCTGTCGCCACAGATCATCTGGTACATTTGTGTCTATAATGATGGTCCATCCTTCCCTGAATTACAGCTGAAGAATGTTTACCGTTTCCGAAGTAGATTACTTTCGAGTCATAACTCACTGGTGAATTGCATTCCAGTAGAAGGATTTTTTGTTTCTAAATTTGTTCAGTACTGGAACAAGTTGCTATATTGAATTGTGAAATAGATTTGATTTGTAAGAGCTCTCTTAAATAGTTTGACAGACGAACTGCCTAGCTGACAGATTCATGTATTGTGCAATTATGTTAATTTATTTATCTATTTATTTATTTTGTGTGTGTGTGTGTGTGTGTGTATTTTTCTGTCTTTCATATGGACCCTGAGTCTGAAATAAAGTCACTATTATATTACAAAGATGCAAGCCGAAAAACGCTTCTGATTTGTTTGGATAATGTATAGGCCTTCGGAAAAATATTATCAACATTGAAAAGAACCGTGCTAAAATTGTACATGTATACAAACAGACATAAACATCGAAAATATTGTGTTGTTTGTAACACAATTTGCGCTCAAATGGCTTAAACACGAGGCTACATAAGAAAGAATTAACGGCTATAAATTTATACCATAATGTAAATAAATAAATCACGGGAGTATATACATATCCCTCAATCTCTCCCCACCAATCAACCTAATTACACAATTAACAAAGGTAACGAGCTCCTGTGGTTTACAGGGAAGGTATTATTTCGACTTTGGCTATAGCAATACTTAATCGCGCCAAAAATAAGAGGAGACCAGAAAATTGAAATAATTGAAAATCTTATTTTAAGGAGTTTCGTTAACTTTGGTTCACCGGAAGTCAACCGATATATCCCACAATACACCCGATATATCCCACAATACATCCGATATATCCCACAATACATCCGATATATCCCACAATACATCCGATATATCCCACAATACAACCGATATATCCCACAATACATCCGATATATCCCACAATACAACCGATATATCCCACAATACATCCGATATATCCGATATATCCCACAATACATCCGATATATCCCACAATACCGACATTTATAGACAAATGAGCATCGAGAATGAATAATGAACTTAATTTATCCCTCAAACCTGACGACAACAGCTAAAACATCTGCTATCTAACAATAATAACTCAAATTTACACTTGATTTTCAGCCTAACTACACTTTGGATTTGAGGTATTTTTCTATCTATTAAGATACAATTTTGCCACTTGTTGCCAGATATCGGCATATTGAAGGACCCGTTTATAATTTCAATCAGTAGTACACGCGGTAAAAAAAAATAAGCAAAGAAATTGAATATCCATCAAGTTATTCTTGTTAATTCTTAGATTATGTCATTCATGCCAGAAAAACATATATATTTATGAAAAACAGCAATGTCAAAATGTATGATATTTTGGATATGCAATTTTTCAGCTATAGTACTTCATATAATAAGGGTAATAAGGGGGGCTTTATCATCAACTGTTCTATGTGTTAAAGATAACGATACCCCTTAACCATATATACACATCTTCATTTTATCAAGCTAACTTCTACGTCCCAACTTCGAACTTAACTTGATATATCTGGCCCCCTTCAATGTTCAAAGAACTTATAAATAGACACGAGACGTCACTGACCGCGAAACCATTTGAATTTCGAACTGTGTCATAGAAGAGCGTTATTGATTGGCTGACCTATATACTGGGCCAACGCAATCACCATATAAGGAGGAATGACGCCACCACTTGAGGATGATGTCACTCTACACACAATCGGTGTGTAGGTTTCGATTGGTTCGTCGATCGTTCGTAGGTGAAATTTACACCTCGGATTTTGAACACTGAAGGTGGTCAGATAGATCAAGGCAGGTTCGAAACCATGCAAGACAAACACGTTATTCCATTACTTTTTTGAATGCAACAGGTTCGACAACATTCTCCCACTGCCAGAGTTTGTAACTCCCTAAAAGTCGATATCTGACAGCATTAGGTATACAATCTGATGTCATGAGAATTGTTCGACAACGACACTGTAACAAACGAAATGAAATGATGCACAGAGTTGATCAAGGTGCGCTAATACCACTTTATTTCACATCAGATAATTATTTAGTAATTTATCATTGAGTTTTTTTGAAAAAAAAAAAATTGCATGAATAAAAAATTCGAAAAATAGTTCGAAAAATGCCTTCTGGGGAAAGTGCCGTCATCATTTCGTCTATCTTGGATATTCTTGTGGAGATTGACCCAAAGATATAGTGTGGTATGTTTGAGCTCCCTAGTCCCAGGGGTAAGGAAATGTTTAGGTGAGGAGGAATCAGCCATCAACACCAATTTCCATACAAAGCTATGACCCTTTTGCTATACGTCAGTCATCTTGGGCACGAAAACGCACACAGCTACTCTCTCACATAATTAAATTGAAATTAGTGACCAATCTATTCCGATTGAAACCAATTTATTAGATTGAAAATTCCAGTATATTAGGCTCTATTAGATTGAATTGTCAATCTACATTAGATTCAGACTGTTCTTTTTCAATCGAATAGATTGAACATAATTTCAATCGCACTGAAGGATTGACATTTTAATCCGAGATGATTGGAATTAGGGACAATATCTAATCTTCACAGATTAAAATGTATTCGGTTCGATTTAAATTATTTCCAACCTATTAGAATGAAAAAGAACAGAATGAATATAATCTAGACTGAAAAATTAGTCTAACAGATCCTAACAAACTGCGATTTCTAATCTAATCGATTAATTTTCTATCGGAATAGATTGGTCACTGATTTCAATCTAGTTATTTAGGAGAGTATTCTGACAAATGATCGCGGCCTAGACTGACGAGATTTTCTGAAATGTTTTGCTAATTATTCCTGAATAAGGCAGCAATATTCGGTTTTGTCCACCACAGCCCAGATAAGCATGATTTGCAAATTGCTTACAGAGAATAACAGTTACAACGGAATTTATATAGACTCCAATGCATCAACGCATATTCCAGTTTTTAAACACTTATTCTGTTTTAACAGTTTCAAAGACAGATCTAGTATATTCTGTTTGGCTTGTCGAGAAAATTGGAAGAGGCTCCAGCCAGTCACAATGCAAGTTCGCCAACCACGTGACTGGATTACCACGAAGACCCCCTATATCTCCTACGCCATAAAAAAAAAACACCTGATGTGATTTGCTAAGAAAGCGTTATGCTAAAACGTTATTTAAGGAAGAAACTAACACCTCTCTTTAACACGTACTCATCATAATATACATCAGAAAAATGAAATATCATTTTATGTTATAGACGCTCATGAACACGGAAGATCCATCGTTTTGAATTAACACAGAAAAGTTTTCGGGAAATGGGAGAAAATATACATAAACTTTGATGATTTTATTTCGATAGAAATGCACTTGCTATAGATTTTATCTGGCAAAATATTTCAGATAACACGCGAATCACTCTGTTTAGTTGCAAATTATAAAACGAGGCCACGAGTTTAATTTTCTTTCTAATGCGCAAAAACATATACATGTACTTCTATTTCCATGTTCTTTCTATTAAATTGAAATGGTTGCCTTTAAATTTAGTCTTATTGAACTACATTTTGCAAAACAAAACAATTTAAATCTAACAGTATTGTTTAAAACTGAACATACGCATTTCGTACTTAAAACATTATATTATTTTTAAAAAATCATTTATCCAAATATAACTTCTCTCTGTGGTGTCAGTCTCTATACTCTTGAACTCAAATAAAAATCAAGAACCAATTTAAATCTCACCTGACGCCGTTGTCCCAATAGATAGTCTTCGATGGCCAAATCGTGACCGGAGCTTGCTGAGTATGACTGACTGGTCATTCTGGATCCCGGTACGGTTGAAAAAAATCCGACAAATTTCGTTCCCAAGAGATTAGAAACAATGGTTAAACTCCACAAGTGTATTTAATGATTATCTCGTGGTAAATGAGTCCGTTGATGTCTGATAGCTCGAGGATAAATGGGAGGATGCGGTTGGAACAGAGATGCAATTATTCTTTACCTGGTTGGCTGATATATACCTGCCGTTCACCTATCAAATGTGATGATTTATTTGCTGCTGTATTAACGGAAATGATTACCGTAGAAGCGAAAGAAAGGGAAACGCGACGCTTAAACACTGACTGTATTGGAGAAACTTAATACATTAAATATCAGGATGGAGAAGCTGGATGGCTGTGAATCACGGCTTCGGCCGTTTGCTCCCTAACAATGGTTTTATTAAAAGTGGTAACAATATTCCCCACGAAATATGTCTTCAGTTTTCGCGACACGATAACTAACCTTTCGCAACCCTCGCTCATTATTCCCTGTCATGTGTATACGCTATAGTGTCCTTAAATGATGGAATTGTCTCCGAGAAAACTAAACGTGTAACACACACAGATGGCGCGAGATAACGGCGTGTGTTCGACAGGCGTGCGCATTGCACGTAACGTGTATATACGAATGCATCGTACTTTAACGTTAATCAAATTAGCGTCTAATGATTAAGACTGCAGGTGAACAAGTGATAAATCTAGAGTTTGGCTTGGGATTTTAATATCAGCGGTTCATCCGTGCTGCAAAATATATTTTCTAATAATCAATAATTAGCGAAACGTTTATGTAGAAATTATTATTTTTACAAACTGGCTTTATTTCTTTTCTTATAAGATTTCTTATTCCACGAGTTGTTTCTCTCTGGTGTATACGGCGAAGAATACATAAACGTTTAAATAACATGGAAAATACTTCATTATTCTGCTGAAATTAAGAAATCGGAAACATATTTGAATTCATTAGACAGAATTAGTATCATTATTTATTTATTTATTATTATCTTTTTGCAAATGTGAACCAAAATGTGTCATTCCAATTCAAAAAAAACACACTATGGTTGGTTAAACAGTTTGGGAGAGATAGTTTATTTAAAAAAAAATAATTACGTTTCCCCCGATATATAACTGTATAGATAATGTTTAGGTTGATCATATATGCAAATAAAAATATAATAAATAAATAAAAATCATGACAGCTCTTTTTTTTAAATTGGAATAACCAAATATAACTAGGCCGTTAATGAGATTATTCCTACATCAGTATCGATGTTCAGATGGGGTTTTTAATATTCAGTTGTCGTTCGTTTCTTGCGATAGAAAGCTGTCGATATGTTTCAGTGATTCAGCAAAACATCATGATGTTCTAGTCGTAAATTCCTTGTCACTGACAAGTTTTCTTAAAACCTATCTGGCCTCCCCCTATCAAACTTCAAACGGTCCCATAAAATACCAATTTAGGGTTATTTTCCTCCATTCCCCTATCATTCGTGTATCAAGCGAAATCTCGTATTATGGTTATTCCTCCATACCCTTTTATTCGTGTATCAAAAACATCTCGTCTGATGATCTTTCCCCTTTTTCGTGTATAAGAAAGATAATTTTATGGTCCCTTGTATTCAAGAGTAAATTTCACTTTATGATTGTTTTCCTCCGTTTCCCTGTTATTCTTGTATCATTTAAACATGTTAAAGTATCGGTTTTATGGTTATTCTCCACCATTTCCCTTTTATTTGTGTATAAAAATCTCATTTTAAGGTCAATTTCCGCCATTCATATTCGTGTTTAAAAAGAATCTCCTTTTACAATTGCATGTTATTTTATATTTTTCTTTTTATTCTTATATAAAAATCCTATTTTATGGTTAGTTTCCTTCATTCCATTTATTCGTGTCTGAAAAATATCTCATTTTAAGGTTGTTTTCCTCCTTTCCATTTTATTCCTGTGTCAAAAAGAAATCTCATTTTATATTCCTTTATACAAATCTCATATATATTGTTATTTTCCCTATTTGTGTATCAAATGAAATCTCAATTTATGGCTGTTTCTTCTGTATTACCCGTTTTATTCGTGTATCAAGGTATTATGCATACGTTAGGATTGACGCACTTGCCGAATTTGCCTGATACAGAGCCAAATTTTCACATGTTGGTACCGTGTGGTAACTGAATGGTAACCGCAATTGAGGAAGGGCCCGGAACGGTACACCTCAGTACAGTACCAGTCAGTACTGCCCCATATCAACACAGTACCACTCAGTAACTGGCCAGTACTGGTTGGATACCGTACAGTACCACAAAGAACAGGACTGAACAGTACTGCATTGTAAATGAACAGTAACCAACCTGTTACTGTGCAGTACTGGTCAGTTACCTCTTGGAACCAGGCTGTTGCTAACTGACATGTACTGCTCAGTTCAGATCTGACCTGTGATTATCACACAGAAACTGTTCAGTTACAGCTCAGTACCTACATGTATGGTGGGCCTTTCCATACAATACCGTTCAGTAGTATACAGCTCAGTACATGTCTGTGAAAAATTGCCTGTGTACGGTAGATTTGTGGATCAAATAGATCGATGAGGTCCTCTTAATCGAACCAATCAGCAGGCTTGGACAGTTATCGTTACTCCCCAATCGGGGAGCTTGGAGTGGTTTGAATTGTGAATGAATTAGAATCACCAAAAAGTCCACCCAAATATGGTAAATGCAGTTATCTTGTCGGAAACCATTTTTCTTGAAACCAAGTTTGGAGCAATTTTCCGATTAAAAAGTTTTCCCTCAAAAAGCAATTAAAATGACAGAGAATCATTAGTTTTAGCAAAATAAATTACTTTCATGCCCTTTTAGCCAAGAAAAATGCGGAAAAAATGAAGGAAAAGACCAAAAACACGATTTTCTGAGGACTTGTGACCGCCATTTTGAATTTTCGCATGATCCTTTCCGCCTAGGATTACACCAATAAGTTTCGCGGAAAAGTCATAAAATTTCAGGTCTGTTGTTGCCTTTGTTTCAAAGCTGCGGTGAAAAGTTGGGTGGGGGAGGGAGGATAATGCCCGTCCCCAGGCCAGATACGGTTAACTCGGTGTAACGCCCAAGCGCAATATTGGATGTTGAGGAGTGTGTGAGTGGGGTATGTGAGCCTGTGGTACGTCATGATAATGTCATGTACCCCTCGGCGCGCTATGAATGCTGATGATCGCTGTCCTACATCGAACTGACACAACTGTTTGCGAAGTGAATCTCTCGGAGAGCCCAGAGCACAGCTACATTGCCTTAACGCCCGCCTTTAGATGGCTCGCGGGGCAAACATTTTGCTCGATGACCTACCCTCCTTGTCTTTTTACTGTGAATACTCATGATGTTGACCAATGGGAAAACGATAAAAACAAAACCAAACAAATGGATGGTTTTCCTATCCGATATTTCTCTACATGCCCGTCAATCTCAATTGGGTCCACAATTTGGCAATACAATACGTAAAAAGTGCCTTTTCTTCATAAAAATGCGGGTAAATGCGAGCATTGGAATCAAAATCGATTTTTTTATTTACAGAAATGTCATGAGAACAGGAAAAAATTCTTGAAAATGTGGCATATCTGTACAAATTTGTCATCCAATAATTGAGCATTAGGGCAAAACAAACTGCAGTTTGAGATTACAAAATTGGCTACAGACAGAACTTTCGTTCAATGAAATATGCCGATAATTTGAACAAAGGCCCTCCATCGTAGTATCTTTTGAGGATTCAAATAAAACGTGTGTGTTTTCGTTCAAATGTTTCATACAAAACGCTTTTAAGAACCCACTCCCGATATCTGCAACCGTCGGTAAGTTATTGCTAGGGAGTCGATGACGTCAAATGACGTCAAACTCTTCCAAATGAGGTCGTCACGTCAGGTAAAGGGGATATTTTAAAACAATCATATCACATTCATAATAGTAATAAATGACAAAATTATTCATGTTTGCCCCGCAAGCCATCTTAACCCTACCAGGCCTGAGGGGGGAGGGGATTATACCCCTTTCCAATCTTTCTGTTCTATCTCCGAAACGATCAAAAACTGAGAGCTGACACTCTGTGACCTTGTAGTTTATCATACTGGGGTTATTTTGAGCCTATTTGCATGACAGCCGAGCAGAGAATGGTAAATTCAAAATGTCGGCCATGTGGAGTACCAGAAATGTGATGTTTGCTTCATTTTTCCGCGAGGAAAAGTGGGGAAAAACTATTTTATTTAACATCAGATTAATATTTATTAATTTATCATGCAGTCATTGCTGAGAAATTACATAAAGGAAAAATTTAAAAAATCGACCAAAAAATGACTTGTTTTTAAAAATGAGGTCACTGTGACGTCACCAAAGCGGCCATCATGGATGGGCTAGTTCGGTGGCCCTCCACAGTGTCGTAGCAATGGTCCCTGTCTAATTTTATAATTAATAGACTGCACGTGTTCTGCTACATCATAATTCTTCTTGTCTTCTTAATAGCTTATATCTATAATGCCATCCTATTCAGCATAATCATCGCTGCAAACGAGCACGAACAGGTCGTTGGCTGGCTTCGTCTACACGGTGATCGGGGTAATGGAATAAATTTTTTCTCGTTGGAGGTGCCTAAAAATCAGGACTCATTTACGAACAGAAAATCTGACAAAAAACGGTCAAGTTGACCCCCACTTGTTTTGCCCTTTTAAGTTGATACCGGACCAAGGAACGTGATAAAGAAATTTAATTGAAATCGCTCTTACAGATTTTTCTGGAAATTGAGCCGAATATTACCATTTTTCGACATTTTAAGGGGTTTTCTAGGAAAAATGAAGCAAGCATGGAGGGAAATATTCGAGATTCATTTCGCTATAACATAGCAGTGCTGTTTTCTTGAAATATTGGTTTAATCATGCTCTTTCAGAAAATATATACATATGAGTGATTTGTGTTGAAGATTTTACGACAATTGGTGGCCGAAAAACGGACCCATGGTCTATTCCTTGCCGAATGGAAGAATCTTTGGAGTGCACCCTAAGGAAACGCTCCCAAGTTCGTACCTTAGAGTTTTGTTACCGAGGTTTTCTACAAGATCAGACTCTTAAAGATAAACTGTTCTTTATTCACTGGAGACGTCGATCGTGGTACAAGAGTTGATATACGAAGCAATTTCACAAACCATCATGCAAAAACTCTACTACAATGAACAGTCTGTGTTGAGGAGAAACAGATGGTAATTCTCTGCACAGTGAAACACGCATATGTTCCAAGGGAGACGTGTGGTCGTAAATCTCAAGACAAATATATTTGTAAAGCTTATATACTGTTGAACAAACGAAACTGTTGAATTAAACACTTATCCAATCACAGTTACATGCTAACGTTAGCAAATAGAGATATACCGTCATTATCATGTGACATGTTCGCTGTCAAGAGTTAACAGTTCTCCTAACAAGCACGTTCAAGTCGCTCCGCGTAGGTTTAGTTTATTCACACTTCAGTACAATTAACCCTATCTGACCTGGGAATTTCGGACCTGTCCAGACCTGGACGGAGAGGGGGCATTTAGGCCCCGCCTAATTATTTTTCTCACATCCCTTGACCTAGGGGACTAAAATTACCACACTACAAATGTATATCTTTGGGTCAAGCTCTACCGGAAAATTAAACAAATCCAAGGTGGATTTGATGACATCACAATGACGTCATTTTCAAAAAAGGCATTTTTTGGTCGATGTTCCGGTCAGAAGTTTGATAGGGGAGAGCATAATGCCCCCAGGTCTGGTATAGGGTTACCAGACGTTAACTTAATCGGCAACGACCTATTGAACTCATCCCTTAATTAGGAGTCAAACAATGAATCCTGTGGAGAAAACATATAATATTGTCCGCATTAGATCATGCACTGGACCTCTATTGTTAGTCAAGCTTCCAGTTTGTCTCTGACCTTAGTACATGTCTGACATGCAAACATAGCTATACACTGAAAACTATCATCTGTCAATTCTATAATTGATTATTATCAATCCATAATGATTATCAAATATATTTATTCGTAAAATATAGGTGAATCTTCAAACACATCTCATATTTTACACTGTGTTAAGACGAGCGTCGGCAGGTGTTACTACGTTGAGACGGGCGTCGGCAGGTGTTACTGCGTTAAGACGGGTGTCGGCAGGTGTTACCATGCTGTCTAAATCTTCTAACATATCTCACACTTACACTGCGTTAAGACGAGCGTCGGCAGGTGTTACTACGTTGAGACGGGCGTCGGCAGGTGTTACTGCGTTAAGACGGGTGTCGGCAGGTGTTATCACGCTGTCTAATCTTCTAACATATCTCACACTTACACTGCGTTAAGACGGGCGTCGGCAGGTGTTACTACGTTGAGACGGGCGTCGGCAGGTGTTACTGCGTTAAGACGGGTGTCGGCAGGTGTTACCACGCTGTCTAAATCTTCTTACATATCTCACACTTACACTGCGTTAAGACGAGCGTCGGCAGATGTTACTGTGTTAAGACGGGCGTTGACATGTCTTACTGCGTTAAGACGGGTCTGTTTTACTGGGTTAAGACGGGCATCGGCGTGTGTTACTACCTTGAGACGGGCGTCGGCAGGTGTTACTGTGTTAAGAGGGGTGTCGATAGGTGTTGTGCTAAGAAGGCATAGGGAAGAGTGGACATGGTGGAGTGTGGTGGGGATAAATATACAGACGAAGGTCCTAAAATACAGAGTATCTGTAAATATATAGGTTCTTATGCATACAGTATGTTTGCATAGATAAAGGTTCTAGATACTGTATGTCTTTACAGACACAGGTACTTAGTTACAGTTCGTCTGTACAGACCAAGGTCCTTAGATACAGTTTGGCTGTACATCTCAAGGTCCTTAGATACAGTTTGGCTGTACCGATCAAGGTTCTTAGATAAGGTTTGTCTGTATATGCCACGTTTCTTAGATACAGTTAGCCGAGGGTACAATCGGTCCCCTTGTAGATTTCCGCTCGGCAGTTTCGAAAGAATCGGTCTGTACAAATATATGTTCTCAGATATCGTCTGGCTGTATAGACCAAGGTTTTTACCTCCGTCGTGAAATCTCCCGCCATAAAATTGTCATATGGGGAACCGACGACTCATGTGACTTCCAATAGGGTTTGCCATGGTTCCCGACGAAATTTTGAGGCCAAGTTTCTGGACACTTTTGAAATAATGGGGAACCCTCATTGCAATGCATCTCAATGGGCCTTGCTTCTGTAGTCGGTATCCACCTCCCATCATGCTTCACGAGTTACGGGAGTCAGGTTGGCCGCTTCCAGCGGGAGATTCAACATGGCGGCTCTTCATGTTGTAGAGATAGACGATGCGATTTTTGCCGTTTTTCTGGTAAGTTTATTGCCGCCAGTTTATGCCATTATCACACAACGATTTCTAGTACACCATTCGTCATTTCTATATATCGCAAAGTATTTGTCGGCTGATGACTTATGTCGAAGCCAACCAAATTGTCCGAGTTGTTGTTGTTGCATTATTTAAATGACTGGGAGGTCACGCACTGACTGTGGAAGACCAGCACAATCGACGATGTCCTGATTTCACTGATATTTTTTTCTTTTAGTTGATGATATCCACCAGCCTGGTTGTTAAAAAAAAAATATTCAAATTGTGCTGATAATTTCCTTGGGGGGGGGGGGGCTATTTATTTTGGCATAAATTTCTTGTGCATTTATAAAATATTTACCAGCATTATTGTAATGAAGCATCAAATCATAGTTTATTGTTTGTTAAACCATATGTGTCTCTGTCCCAGTTCCCATTTCAAAGGTTCATCTCCCAGCAGCATACATGTCAATTAACATTTCAATACACTGAATTAAAATTATTCTTGAATCTATCAATTTACCTTGAGTAAGGATACCTTTCTCAGCTTTGCAGTCCATCTAAAATGAACGCGTGAAATAATGGTTTGATTTTACAGAAGTTCCCAATTGATCTGCCTGCATGAGTAATTAGATTAGTGAAGTTAACGTCCAACAAATGCAGAATTGAGCTTGGCATCCGGCCCTACGTTATTCAGTGATGTATTCCCCTACCATATTGCCTCGACGGACCCTATTGCCTCGACGGAGGTCTTTGTCCTCATCCAGCGCTTGTTCCAAGATACAGTCGATATATACTGACCAAGATTCGAAGCATTGTCCATAGCTGCAATGCACCCTGCATGCATTGTCCAAAGCTGCAATGCACCCTGCATGCAATCTTTGAGAATGTGGCCACCTATATGCACTATGTGACCTGTCAACTACGTGCACTCCGTGTACTGTCATTTTCATACACTCCATAACCCATTCGGCAGGGAAACGTTAGAGACAAATTATCACTTTGTTGCCCGGAAAAAAAATTGATGAATGAAAATCTGACCGAAAGAAATGAACCAATTTATTTTAAGAATATGACGTCACTGTGATGTCATCGGAGCGGACATTTTGGATTTGTTTTACATTTTCTGGTAGGGCTTGGTCCGAGATATATCGGGGAACGCTTCATTTCTCTGACCGGAGGGACGAGAAAACTGTTCAAGCCTTTCCTTTCCCAGGGTACGCTTATACAAAAAAAACAGGCTTGACGAGGGTTAACATAATTGAAATAGCAAGCGTCAGATCTGACATTCAGTATTCAGCCGTCGTCCATAAAAGACTTCCCTCCTCAACAATCGAAAGGCCTATTTTCGACAGCTAGTACCAATAGGTTCTATCGCCGTTTCAATTTTTTGCAACTGCGCAGCGTGTGCGCAGCTTTTCGTGAACTTCTTGTTCGTACCAAATCGGAAGTTTTTAACGTTGGAGAGATAGGCCGACAACCTGTAACCATCTCGGTCATCTATACGCGGTAAGACTGACCCTGGGATCGTGTGTATCCATTTTCAGCCTGCTTTCGGCAAATGCAAGAGGGAATTTCCATAAATCAATACCACGTGACTTCGTCAACCAATCAGCAAAAGTCTACCGACGTAACCCCAACGTAACTCGCCATTTTCGAATCATGTGATGTCCTACTTGTTCAAAATTACAGATCCACCACACCTCTTGTATGATACGAGAGTTATTCATACCTATATATTTTGTAAGCCCAGGCAATATCTGTTTCAGAAGTGGTATGAAAACCTGTAATTTGTCAGATTTCTCGAGCCTGTTCTCCGCCGGATGAAGGCCGAACAGAATCCGGTAAAATACTGGATATCGCTCCGCGATAATGGAGACACACGATTCGCAAGCCATCTTATGGATGGGAGTGTTGAAAAACAGTTGATATTTTGTACGCAAAAACAGTACTCAAAATCATTAAAAGGTCTCATGGACTACCGCCAGATGGACTAAAGAATGGCTCAAGATATTCCTACGAAGTAGGCTACAGATCGCAAATTGTCCGGTAATGAGTCAGTCCATCCGAATCCTTTCGTCGGCAAAATAAGGAGAACCGTTGACATTAGAACCTTGATTTTTGGCATGAACGTGCATTAGGGCATTGTTACCAGCAAGTTCTGATCTGAAATAATTCTGATTAAAATTAGATTGATAATTAACACTTCAGTATATTGTTATAGATATATGTGAACTGTAGCCTTTAACGTGTATCACACCAGGCCACATCAGGCTTGAGCCTTCAAATTCAGGTCAAATTACCCAAAGCTAAAAATACCCTGTCCCACTGTATGCCACATGGCCCTATTACTGAGGTTAATCTTAACTACTGCATATACCCTCAAACAATCAGCGCTGTTTCCATAACTTAAATTGTTAAACCATATCATTGAAATAATATAGCAGAAAACATTGATGTGAGTTATGATATGTACACTATGACCAAAGACATGTTCATAATGTGCTAATCGGATAGTTAGGACAATCATTACTTTGCATCAGAGAGTGTGTGACTTGGATTCAAGGGTTAAGACTTTGGAGGGAAATACAATTTTGACAGCAGAAATATGACCCCGCCATTTGCTGATTAGAGCGATAAAACAGGGTAGGCTAAATGGACCCTTTTCAATGCAGTATTTCTTGGCATGGATGTGAAAATATGAGGACATACTTTGGGGTTTTTTTGTACCTCTTGAATATTGACTATATATCACACTTGGATATAATTTGAACAAAAAATTACATGTGTAAACAAAATATGTCTAAATTTCTCTTGTCATTTCAAATCTTGATCCATTTTGATTCCTTGATTAGGGGATACAGAATCACTGCCACGGAGTGTGCTGGTGTGTCACAGCAATGCAATTCCGATTCACACAACGAAGCTGAGGTGGTTTAAGGTTTATCAATGAAGAAAATCACCGATCAACCGCCATAGAATATAATGTGAAACAAGAAAACCGGAATAGTACATTCATCAGATTGCCGATACCCAAAATGTGTTGTCTCATATATCCAGATAACAACGTGATGAAGAGACGCTATTTATTCGTCTTTGTACCGGTTATAATCAGGAGAATGACATAGAATCATTATTATCTTGTGCAGAGAAGGTGTTGATCTTGAGTTGAATTACCGTAAACTACATAAATGCTACCTTTCTACTATAGTACTATATATAAAAATTTGTTGTATTGTTGAGAAAATAATGCGATTCAAAAAGTTGTTTTGATCCTGGACAAAGGCACTGAAAACCATTAAAGATATGTAAATGTATTTTCACACATAAAGCTTGAAATCTACTGAACCTTAATTATTCAATCTGTTTCCTTTAATTAAAAAATTGTAAAATTAAATCGGCGATCGTTATTTATTTTGGAATGAAGGCGCATTAGGAGACTGTTACCAACAAGTTCTGAGCTGACCTACTTTTGATGAAAATTTCTGGTGATTTTTGATGAAAATCACTGGCGATTCTGACTTGGGCGGTGCCCATCTTAATATAGGCAGGATTTCAACTGGGGGTGGGGATTTCCAAGAGTTCAGTTCGCGTTAGAGTCCTAATGCCTACTGTACTTCGTAGGTCCTGTGACGTTAGTCACACTGCTCATGTTTATTTACTCTGAACACAATTTGGTTCCACAGAAAAAGTACTTTCCCCAGGTATGACCCACTTTCAACCTTTTGTGACCTCCCTACGCAGACTCGGCGCAGTTGCAAAAAATTGAAATGGCGATAGGGTCTATTCCAAATGTTTATGAAATACATGTAACATTAAGAAAACACAAAATGGTTTGCTTTCAGAGAGCAGCGGTAAACTGTTTTCAATTATGTTAGCAAGACAGAATGACGTTCTAGGTCTACGATATTCAAACAAAATTTGAGAAACCGGAACTTTGAATGAAGGTGTTTGCCCTGTTTGACAAGTATCTTCAATATTTTTCTGTGGCGTTGATTAAAACTGTCACGGGCTGCACATGATCGAGCAAATGCTACCAGGCAAAATGTCTATCTCCGAGGCTCGTAATCCAACCATGCAGTAGCCATTATATTTCGTTATATTTTCAATTCGGCATACATTTCATGTCCATGGTTATCGATAATCTCAAGCTGTCATCGACGATGCTAAGGCAATAAATTTTCTCATATTATTTACCGAATATATCTGATCATTCATTTAAGCCCACCTGTGAAGATTTACCGCCAAGCTGCAGGCATGATAGAGTGTATCAGTTTCTACTTTATTAAGACGCGCTTTTCAATCGACAATTGGAGCCACTGTGTATTTGCTGCGTGCTCAGGTGGGGACAGATCGAATTACGATACTTTATCAACAATCATGTTCGCAGAATTCATTACGTTCCATAACGGGCGATATTAATTGGCTGTATGTCTAACGATATTTTCAGGCATCTGCCATTTCAATAGTTCCGAGGATTCTGAAAGAAGAAGCGTTCTGATACAGATGAACGCTCATATTGTCTCCCGAACCCGAGATTTCTATGCTACATAAAATAAATATGACAATGTCCAATTCGGATATGATACCTTCATTATTGAGGCATCCATTGTTCAGAAACCAAAGTGATAAAATATCTATAGCAAAGAAATATTCATTTCCCGAACTGGAAAACGCTGGTGATCGCTAGCCTCACACCAATGAACCGGCATTTGTTCGAGCCCAGCTGGTGCACGTGTGAGTTTGTCAGTTACTTGCCGACGGGCGGTGGTTCTCTCCGGGTACTTCAGCTTCCTCCACCATCCAAACTGACTGTCACCATATGAGTGAAACAACCTTGAGGTTGACATTAACCCCCCCCCCCCCCACTTTCTGAAAAAAACTCATTTATAACTATTTTTGTTATTTTCTCCGACAAACAACCTGATGAATTGGGACATAATTCTCTGATATGAAATACAATAATTTTGTACACTATAGACATGCAGGTAGCAACAAAATTAAAGAAAGGTGAAGAGAACGCAACTTTTCAGTCTCACCATATGACCGGCATTTGACCGCCATTCTGAATTCCCCCATAGGGGTATGTAAATAGGTTCAAAATGTCTATAATTTAATATAAATTCACGGAGTGTGTCCGATCTTAAGTTTTCTTGGTTTCGTAGTGTGAAAGTCTGGTAGGGGGACGGAGCATAATGCCCCACGCAGGCCTAATAGGGTCATAAAAAAACAGGTGTTGTGGAAATGGTACATTTGGATATATACATCATACATCAAAAAATTTATTTTGCCAGCTATCCCAATATAATGCCCATTCCCAAGTGTATTACCCATAAATACAGTTATGCACGAAAACACAGTTTCAATCCCGCCAAAACAATCTCCAGTTGGCTTCAACGCCCACTTTAGAAATCAAGTTGGGAATTCGAAGATACGATATGAATATAAAGTCATATCTAAAACCTGAGAATTCTATGTGCGTTTTGTCACATTTTGATGGTATTTTTTCGTCTTGTCAAAAGTTTTAGACTTTTGGACCATCATAAAAAGTTCTTCGCTGTGTTTCCCGATTGCACGGGTCTGTTCCTGCCGGAACGACATTTTCTGGTGTATTTTTTGACTTACATGTACCGGTATACAATATATTAGTCTAAACGCAAACTGGGATTTTTTGATGTTTTAGATGTAAAAGACTGTGTGCTGGTGGTATAGCCTACTTTCAAATTTTTAGTACAACTGTCGTTAAATTAACGTGTTATACACGTAGATGTACTGTTGCACTAGCGGAGTTTAACCTCTTCACTGGGGGAGGAGGGGTCTTCTTAAATGTTGTTGTTTCCTCTCCTCTATATATAGATTCGCTACATTGAAGAAGCGGATTTGTAAACATGTCTACATATATTTAATACATTTCTGGGTATCAACAGACCGGACAATCTCAATGAAATGAATGCTTTCTTCACAGTCGCTCTCCGCATAATATATACGAACCTGGCCGTCTTCACCCTTTTAGTACTGAATAAGTAACAGACTGTTGTAGCAGTTTCTTTCCCCATTTTAGTATGCTTTCATACCTGGAGGACCTCGCTGGGGATCTGATAATACCCCAGCCACCATTCAGATTTTTGGACAGGATTCCGGCCGCGCGCACATCGCCGGAAGTGACATCATATATAGTAAAATAGATGTTTGCGGAACATTTCGATTATTTTTCAAGTCTGCATAATACCTCTGTTGACCCAGCGTTAAAAAGTATTATCTGGAGATTATTATCCCTGTTTATCTGGACAGAGCATATGAAATGAGTTCGTTCATGTACAAAACTGAAGGAGTTGTTCGTCCGGATTCAAACTGAACCGTGCGTGCGTGGGTTTTCCCCTATACGTCATAGCAACGTAGTAAAGGTCAACTTGCGCTATTGGAGGTAGAGACTTAATGGGCCTGTGAAATGGAGCATGCGCTGTGGGGAAGATGGTTTCTCCATTGACCAATGAAAATATCGAATTTCGTTCTGAAGTTTTGAACTGACCAATCAAATGCTTTCCCGTGATGTACTGTTGTTTTTGTGAAACCCGTTGTCCTCCTGCACAGCCCATTACGGATTTTTTTTAGTCACTTCTGGTTTGCATTGAATTGAATTTGAACTGAAATGAACCTTTAAGAATGCACATATAAAAAATTCTTGTAATAGTTACAACTGGCGGGAATAAAACCCTAGCGGGTTTGTTATATCCCATGGATATCAATATATAATTCAAAACAATGAGAGTAGAGTATTACTATTGTATATTTAACTGGGTGAGGAATAAAGATAATGATATACGATAGTATTGACATATGATCGGCAGGGTCGTGACCCTCTTTCAAATTACAGTAAAAGTGGTAAATCTCTTTATGACCTTTCCAAGAAAAGTATATCCTAGGCACCCACAACAATAATAAGCACTTATAAGTAATACTGGCAATATTGGTTTTGGTATGAGAATTACTGATCAGTGTGATTAGGCCCAATAAGATATCTCATTAATTCACTCTTAAATAAGGATTTGGAAGAATGGATTTTAATTCAGAAGACATTATTGAAGAGAAAACATAGTGACAAACCAAACCGATGTCCCTAGAGGTCTTGCCCTGATAGCATATTTTCTGTATTTTGCCGTAACAGATCATTCAGCGTCCATGCATTCTCGCGATTTGGTAATTATATAGTGTTTCATGATAGTTGTTTGTTTTTCACCTGTGATAGTCGTGTACAATCAATCAATTTACCTGTGAAGGCGAGGCGCTTAATTGCAAATATAAACAGGTAAGCGACAACTGAGAGCTCGTTAGCGAAAGTGTTATATTCTATCGCGGAAATATACGGACTGTAGTAATTACGTGTGAACTGTCAAAACTGCTCATTTTTTTCGCTACCGGTACTCCATCCTGTTCGGAAGATCAGAGATGTCACTTCTAAAGAAACTGTTGGTTCAAATTCATATTGACAGGAATTCGATATACCTGTGTTATATTTAACAAATTTATCTGGAGTCTCGTGTCTATGTTGTCAGCTATATCGGATAATTTGTCTACCTTATATCTTCCTGCCACTCTCGAAAAATATAGCCCAATTATTGAAATGCATTTGTGTGATGCGAAGCAAGTATAATTAATATAGCCATTGACACATTGTTCCGTGATTAAAAACCGCGTTGAGGGGAAATGTTGAAGTGGGTAACACTGATAATATTGTTGCTATCTACAGTACCATTCTTGACGTCTTCACGTAGCCTTTCCGTGGCACTGGGAACTGCAATCTCAATAAACTCAGATATAATATGACGGAATGGTATTCTCCTGATTTACCATCTTGGTTTACCTAGATTGTGGGAACTGAAAATAATGCACTGAATAAGACAAACATGAAACAAACCATCTGCACAAGTCCAGGTAATCCCTAAATCCTCGAAGAGGGTTTACCTGAACCTTTTTGCTGATTCGGATGAGTTCTCGAGTCGTTGCGTCTATTACACAATCTCGTACATTTCACCCTCATCGGTGGTTTTGCATTAGCGCGTCCGTATCTGAAGCCTGCGGTTTTCGCTTTGTTACCCAATGTCGATTTCAGCCTAACTTCAAAGGTGGTCTGGCTGGCGATGAAATTCAATCCAGTCAAAACTCAAACCTCCCTGTGGATTGGCCTGATGAGCTGCTTCAGTGCGCTTACTGATTGGTTCGGTTGAGTGGGAACCCTCGGGCTATTTATATCCAGAACTGCTATCGGTAACTAACCAAGCCAGTGTATCGATCGTAACCTATCGATTGATACACTGGCTCGCGAGGATGGAAACAAACATGATTACCGTTTTTAATTAAACCATTTTTTTTCTGTTAAGGATTATGCAAATAAGCTCAATCTGCCCAGAGTTATATGCTGTGATGAGATTCTCGCGAACAGGATTATGCAATAAACTCAAGATTGAACCAAAATGATAAGCTACGACGTGAAGACGCTCGCTCTTGATACATTTTTAGCTAAAAACAGCCTTACATTTTTGGTCACCCATATGGTCACCATTTTAAATTTAAGGATACAGAGCCCTCCTGCAGACACTTTTGCACATCCCCTAGAATTTGTCTTTGTACCGCTAAAAATATGCCGTATAGCTGTGGTAATGTATATATTTGTTGAAAGCGCATTTCTTATGGATTCCAAATATATAAATTTGTTCGCTATAAATCTGTAGGTTGTGTAGATATTCAAATTTAAACAAAATAATTTCAAAATTGAGCCTTCTTCTTTAAATGGCTAATTATCATTTTAGAAGACAACTCCAACAGGAAATCCGTGTCTCAGTTTTGTCGATTTTGGTGTAGTTCTTTTTCTGTTGCCATTTAATTCAACTTAAAAGTTCAAAACTGTGAGTTGCTCGATTCTGTGAAGAAATATTCCATTAAGTGTCAATAGAATGAGAATTAGACCAAAATTGATAAAACTGAGACACTGATTTCCTGTTGGATTTGTCTTCTACGGGAAATGATGAAGTAAGTTACGATAAGTTGAATACTTTTTTGAAAATAGCGTTTAAAAAATTAAAATTAAATTTTAAATTAAATTTATTTAAAATCCAAATATCTTCAGAACATACAGGTATACAGTGAACAAACTTATATGTTTGGAATCAAGGAATGTGCTTTTAAGAAATATATACATTACCATAGCTGTATGACATACTTTCAGCTGTATAAAGACAAAGTCTAGAGGGTGTGTAAAAGTGTGTGCAGGAGGACTCTGTACCATTTTTTGTTTCACGCTGAGGATTATGCAAATTATCGCGAAAAGCGCCCAAACTCGAATTTCACAAAGGAGATGGTACGATAAGGCGGGATTTTGGCCTATACGTGGTGCGGTTGGAATCGAAAAAATAAAATGTCCTCAAAATAATTGTGTTTTAATGTAACGACAAGAGAAAATATGTGTACACAATATGTAAAAATTCTAACTCGATTGCGTTACAATATGTGAAAGTTCTAAGTCGTTTGCGTTATGATTGTAGTTATGACATGAAACTGAAATCCGCCGCATGTGCTATTTCGTGAAAAAGGGTCTAAATCGAGTCATTTAAAGACACATTTAGAAACGAAGGACCCCTTGGACCAAAAAGATTTCCCAGCAGTGGAGATATAATACCACCGCACATCACCAAGTTAAATGGCGTTTTGGTCCAAGGGGCCCTTCATGTCTAAATGTGCATTCAAATGACTCGAGTTGGACCCATTTCTCACGAAATAGCACATACGGATTTCAGTTTCATGTCATATACAATCATAACGCAAACGAGCTAGAACTTTCACATATTGTGTATATAAATTTTCTCTTGCCGTTACATTGAAACACAAATATTTATAGGAGATTTTATTTTTTTCGATTTCAGCCGCACCACGTATAGACCAAAATCCCGCCTTGTCGTACCGTCTCCTTTGCAATTAGACCTATCAATTGCTAATGGGCTAGAAATTATCCCAAAATGATAACTAAAAAAATTAGTAAGTTACAGCTCTTACTATTTCTCGCAAAAAGTTTAGTAGAAGAGGGAATATTTTTTACCCCAATCTACGCCAGATAAAGTTTATTTCAGCATAATATTCAAACAATTGTGGATACCGTCCATCGATATGATTCATGGCGTACTAATCTATGACTCCCTCCCCGCCCCCACCACTAAATACTTGTTTACTCTTTGAACTAGGCGATGACAGTTCCCGCAATATATCGGGATCAAGCTCTATCACAAGATGTGAATAACAATCCAAGATGGACGCCCTGATGACGTCATAATAGAAAATGAATTTTAAAAAATTTCCGATTTTTATTATCTTGCTAGTTTCTTCCCAAAAAACTACATAATATATTACACATTGATTATCTGAGGCGAAATTGAATAATTTTGGGCACTTTTTATGAATAAAAAAAGCAAAAAGTTTGAAGAAAAACAACGCAGCTTCCCTCATGTGGAATTTACTCATGATCCTCTGCTCGGAAGGGCATGTAAATAGGCTCAAAATTACCTCCAAATGATATGTTATAAAGTTATTTGTTGTCATTTTAGAGATAACGTAGAAAGATTGATAGATAATAATGCTCCCACACTCCACTATAGGCCTATTTTCTTAGATTCTCTCATTCATATGAAAATGACCGAAAAAAAATGAGAGAAATATATGATTTTTTTGATATGTTCCATTCAAGTAGTGCTTCAATACAAAACTAGTATTCTGAGGGCTTTACCATCAACTTTGTTGCATTTGAATGGTATTAAACGAAACCCTTAATATTAAGGCTTTGAACTAATGTCTTTCCTCCAATTTTGGCTTGAGTTATTATTCCTCGATCATATTCAAGAGTTTCAGAGATTAAGTCGATGGAAAATCAACCATAGGCAGATATAGGGTTAATATATTAAAAGTGGTATGTTTACAGATGTGTTAAGGCCGTACAACGAACCTGGGATAAACCGACACGCGCATCGAGAGGAATTTATTGATCAACTCGAGTTTCCCATGAAGACGTTTTGTGAAGACATTAAGCAAATGATACGGTATCAATGCTGCCACACATCATGCGCTCGTTGAGAGACGGCGACTGTCGGCTGGTCATACGTCATTCGCGCTAGCTCATTGTGTAAAAATGTAATCAGATATTAGACGGCGCATGTTCAAGGTAGTTAAAGACAAATTTAATTCGGACTATCTGATGCTTGATACGTCCTCCGGTTTTCCGATCCTCATTATAATCCCAGTTTCACCCATTTAATGGGCTTAAGCGAGTTTGATATATTAGGCACATATGGTCGAATATCCTGATATGATGGCACTGAATTAGTTACTGCCAGCTGGGGCTAAAACTGAGCGACACAGGTAAGATATATACCGTACCTGATTTATACACGAGGAGCTGAGATCGGTGTGAGGGGCTGACAAATCTGGCCATATACATTTCCGGAATAACGACGGAAACCGAGACAATTAGGCGAGATTAATAGATTTCAAGCAGTTATCGATGAGCAAATGAAATCAACAAGTCAAATCGATGTTAATTACCGACTGTAGAAAAATATCATCCCGCGTCAAGGTTTTGCCGTACTCGCCTCAGGCGGATAAATCGGGCGTGTTATATAACTCAATCTCAGTAAACTCGGATAAAAATATCACGGAATATTATATCTTACATTAGGGCTATTCAATTCCCTCAGTCGTTCGGCCAAGGGCCTCAAATACGCTTTTAAAAACTTTCGATGGCTTTTTTCGTTACAAATGAGTATCCATGCTGCCAATGTTATGCATTGCATCATCAGGATCATGGGTTGTTTTGGAGCAGCAAGGTTTACTTGGGCCAGTTTTGGCATGGTAAGGATCAAGGGAGGAGTGGATATCACCCTGATTTTTAGTAATTAAGGTCACTTGGGGTCCCTTCTGGGGTCAAATAAGATCAAGTATGGGTAACAATCGGTTATAACTTAATATCCACCGTACTGTTTGTTACCAAATGAGTATCCAAGCAGAATCAGTTGTATGTAGTGTAGAGTGAATGAGTGAGTGAGTAGTAGGGTTTAACGTCGTTTTCAACCTTGTTTCAGTCATATCACGACGGTGCCTACATGTGCCAGAACACGAGAGTGCTCACAGTTCCCATTACCCTGGACACTGATCAGCCCAGCCAGTACAACACCCGATCATCCATCCAAGTATTGACCGACCTTAACGTTGCTTAACTTCGGTGATCTGACGAGAAACGGTAGTGTATCGTGTAAGGTAGTCATTGATAACAGGTTAATCATTAGTATTAAGGTCATTTTTGGGTCAAAAATTGGTAAAAATGTTTGGGTCGAAAATTGGTAAAAATCGGTTATAAATTAATATGCACAGTACTATTTGTTATCACCAAGTATGCGAACTGAATTAGTTGAATGTAGTGTAAGGAACACGTTAATTGTTAGAATTAAGGTCATTTCAGGGTCACTTTTGGATCAAACGACATCAGAGAGGTGCAAATATGGGTTATAAATTAATATCTATAGTACTAATTGTTACGAATGAGTATCCAAGCTGAATAAGTTGTATGTAATGTAAGGTTTAAAATAGTCATATATAACAGGTTAATTATTGAAATTAAGGTCATTTTAGGGCAACTTTTGCGGAAATGGGGTCAAAAATGGGTAAGAATCAGCATGAATTAATATCCACAATAATAATTGTTACGAATGGGTATACAGGCTGAATTAGTTGTATGTAGTGTGGGGTTTAAGGTAGGCATATAGTAAACATTATGTACCGGTAACCATTATGTTGTCTGTCGAGGATTATTGAAGTAGACTGAAAAACTAATCTAAGATGACAGCTATAGGCCGAAACAGCTCAGTTCTAGCAAAAGCCTTTTTGGGGCTAAACATAATCCCGTTGAATTTGGCGAATAACAGTTTAGCAAGAGTTTCGAGTGTCTCAAATGAACTCACATCGTCACCATTTTGAAATTAACAATTGGATTCTCAGCTGAAGATTATGCCAACAGAATAAAATAGGCATAATGTAATAAGCTATGGCGTTATTCTACTCAATTTAAACAAGTTTATACCTAGAACAGTAACATGAACACGAATTTTTGGATGACACCATTAGGGTCGCCATTTTGAATTTAACTACCATTTTCAATCTGAAGATTAAGGAAATAGGTTCAAAATGAACACAAGGTATTTGACTATGATGTGGGACCCTTCTGTTTTGACATATTTGCATAATCAACTAAGAATAATGCCTTGATCTATATGAGCAACATGGAAAAGCAGGAGTTTCAGAAAACCCCAGACGACTGCCATATTGAATTTGACCATCGTATTTTGATGTTGAGGATATGCTTAGAGATCTTTGGGTTTGATAAATTTAAATGATGATCTAAGAATATTGCCTTGAACTATACAAGCAAAAAGTGTGATGACCTTATATGACCGCCATTTTGAATTTGACCATCAAATATTGAACTTTGGCACATGTAAATAGATTCAAAATGGAGAAAGGATGTTAGGCTATGCATAGAGATCACTCGATTTTGTTAGATTTGCTCACTGAGCTAAGAATAATGCCCTGAACTAAACGAGCAACATAAAACAGTGTGATTTTCAGATTACCCCTCATGTCCGTCATTTTGATTTAAACTATCATATTTTTAAGAAGAAAATTAAGCAAACAGATTCAAAATAGGTGTAGGATTCTAGGCTTTGATATGAGATCCCTTTGTGCTAACTAATTTGCACAATGAGCTAAGAATAATGCAAATTATGTGAATAACCTGACAAATGAACCCACATGAGCGCCATTTTGAATTAAAGCATGATGGTCAATCATTAGAATTATAGAAATGGGCTCAAAATTAGCCAAATATAATATTCCAAGACTGTGGAAAGTTTTCGCTCTCGATTTTCAATCACTCCGCGAATGTTCAAACGAGAACTAAATTTCCGAACCTTCTATCGCCCAGTCCAGAAGGGTTAAATGAAACTACTTCAAACTCGAGAAAGAAAACTTGGCACCAACAACTATCTTGATCGAGAATATTCAATCTATAAGAAAATACATGTTGCCAAAATTCACACACAAAATATATTGAAAAGTGACCCCAAAATGACCTTTAATGCCCAAAATCCGGGTGGTATCCCTCTCCCACCTTGAACGCTAGTAGTAGGGAAAGGACAAATTCCTTATTATTGAGGGTGAGAGCGATGACGTCACGTGGCGTGACGTGGCGATGAGGTCACGGATGACGTCACTTCCGGTGACATCACTTTCGGGTCAAAGGTAAATTTCGGGTCAAACGTCATTTTCAGGTCAAAGATCACTTCCGGTCACGTGCGAAGTCAGCAAGAACCCACCCCATTGACTTCAATGCTAAACCTAATAGGGAACCCACGCATGGACATTTGCGGTATGAGGTGTGACCCCTTTTTTCTTTGTCTCGCGATGTAGAACATGATGGGAGGGATCTCGAGGCCATGAGTTGATTTCGCTGAAAAGTTTGGACTGCGCATGCGCAGTAGGCAGGTAGATCGAGGAGGACGTTTTGGGATCTAGGTGGACCCACATTGATCCGATTGGGTCGTGTGAGGTGTCATAGTGAAGTACTCGTGGGGGAGCGGCTAACTGGATGGGTGTAGGGTGGGAATATCGTCCATCTGCACATGCGCAATAGATAAAGTGTATTTGAATGGACGTTTTGGGGTAGAGATGGACCAATATTGGGTCGATTGGGCCGTGTGACGTTTCATAGTGAAACATTCGTGGGGAACCATCCGACTAGACTAGTGTGTCGTCCGTTTTCAACATTCTGCGCATGCACAGGCCGGAAATTGTGGGAAAAGGGCACTGGAATGGACGTTTTGGGGTCGAGGTGAACCCATGTTGGGCGTACTGGTGCGGGGAGGGTATCCATGTGAAGCGCTCCTGCAGGCCGATCAAGTCATGGGTGGGTGCATGTTTCCATAGAATAAAAACGGCCTTGACACCTGGTGAGCCATAGAAATGGGAATGTTGTTGTTGTTGAGAGAGTGTAGTCTCTCAATTTCGGGAAAGTAAAAATCAGGTGCCCCTTAGTAGTAGAGAAAACAGAAACCCAGTATATTTACCGTGTTACCTTTGTGGATAGTTTTAGAGTAACGCCTTAACGCTCTATCTGAACGCCTCAACGCCCAATTTTAACGCCTTAGTGTAACGCCTTAACGCCCCATCTTAACGCCTTATCCTAAGTGTTACCACCATACCAGCGTCTTATCTTTTGCGCGAGGTTGTACCATGCTATTATATAATACTAACGCATCGACAAGGTGTATGTATCAATCCATTCAGACCAGGGAAAAAGCCTGTTTCATTTATAGATCACTCTGGAGTAGTAGAAAAAGGGGAGTTTCCGAGGTGCAACAGAGCTTTTGGGGAGATGAGGGTCTTGTTTCATTCGGCTACCTGGTAGAGTTACCGGTGTGTGCGTGTGTGGTGGAGGAGGAGGAGGAGGAGGAGGAATGGGTTAACTCCCTAACATCTTCTTAGCTAATCCCTCGCGGCTTAGTGGCATGATGCACACAGATCAGCACGATCACAAGTTTTCATATAGTTACTTCTCCCCAATGTTACATCATACCCAAGCTATAGCTGAGCCGCGTTGGGTCTGAACTCTATATTGGCCATGTTCAGTTCAGTTCACGTCACGGAATTCCCTCCTTTAAATAGGAGCACCTCCCTGAGGAGTAATGTCATAAGGTCAAAAGACACAATTACTACACCACTAGACAGACGCCAACCTTGTTGCTCTGAAATGATTGAGCGCATAGCAGTATAGTATGATGGCCGAGAAGGGACATCGCTGTATTGTGTTATGAATCTGGACCGACACACGAAGGCAGGATGCGAAGCGCGAAGTCAGGATGCGAAGGCAGGATGCGAAGTGCGAAGCCACGATGCGAAGCACGAAGTCAGGATGCGAAGTCAGGATGCGAAGCGCGAAGTCAGGATGCGAAGTCAGGATGCGAAACGCGAAGTCAGGATGCGAAGTCGCGAAGGCAGGATGCGAAGTCGCGAGGCCAGGGTGCGAAGCGCGAAGTCAGGATGCGAAATCAAAACATACAGCGCGAAGTCAGGATGCGAAATCAAAACAATGCGAAGCCAGGATGTGAAGTGGCGAAGCCAGGATGCGAAGTGGCGAAGCCAGGATGCGAAGCGCGAAGTCAGGATGCGAAATCAAAACAATACAATGCAAAGACTGGAAGCAGAGCGCGAAGTCAGGATGCGAAGTCAGGATGCGAAATCAAAACAAAGCGGAGCGCGAAGTCAGGATGCGAAATCAAAACAATGCGAAGCGCGAGGTCAGGATGCGAAATCAAAACAATGCGGAGCGCGAAGTCAGGATGCGAAATCAAAACAATGCGAAGCGCGAAGGCAGGATGCGAAATCAAAACATCAGCATTGGGCATGATTCTATCAAAACGAGGCCGGTTTGTAACCCTGATTCCTAATATGCATTGCAGAGGCAATTGAAGATTATTGCTGGTTGTTATTATCACAGCAACGGAGGAAGTAAATTATTCTAATTTGTACCTTTTGCTTTGCATTACTGATGTTTTATAGAAATTCACAAATGGTAATTTGAAGATTTTCAGATCTGTCGTTTCGGGAATGATTAAAACCGACCCGAATTATTGATAATTAATACTGAAGGGCTCAAAGCTTTCGTAAGACTCTAATTAGCCTGGTGACTGTTCAGGTTGACATTTTTATTCCAATCTTACAAAATTTCCGGTTAGCCTGGTGTGTGAATGGGCCATACCATCTAAAAACAATTGAGAATTATTGAGAAATATTCAAAATACCATTTGTGAATTTCTATAAAACATCAGTAATGCAAAGCAAAGGTACACATCAAAATAATTTTACTTCCTCCGTTGCTGTGATAACAACAACCGACAATAATTTTCAATTGCCCCAACAATGCATATTAGGAATCAGGGCATTCACCAAGCCTCGATCCGTTTTCCGCTTTTTACAAACAGTTTAGACGAAAGGTATATGCAATCGAGGCCAGGAGATTGGAATCAGGGCTACAAACCGGCCTCGTTTTGATAGGATCATGCGCAATGCTGATGTTTTGATTTCGCATCCTGACTTCGCGCTCCGCATTGTTTTGATTTCGCATCCTGACCTCGCGCTTCGCATTGTTTTGATTTCGCATCCTGACTTCGCGCTTCGCATTGTTTTGATTTCGCATCCTGACTTCGCGCTTCGCATTCCGACTTCGCATCCTGACTTCGCATCCTGACTCCGCGCTCCGCTTCCAGTCTTTGCATTGTATTGTTTTGATTTCGCATCCTGACTTCGAGCTTCGCATCGTGGCTTCGCCACTTCGCATCCTGGCTTCGCGCTTCGCATTGTTTTAATTTCGCATCCTGACTTCGCGCTGTATGTTTTGATTTCGCATCTTGACTTCACGCTTCGCATCCTGCCTTCGCGACTTCGCATCCCGACTTCGCGCTTCGCGTCCTGACTTCGCATCCTGACTTCGCGCTTCGCATCGTGGCTTCGCACTTCGCATCCTGACTTCGCACTTCGCATCCTGCCTTCGCGCTTCGCATCCTGCCTTCGTTCTTCGCATCCTGGCTTCGCGACTTCGCATCCTGCCTTCGCGACTTCGCATCCTTCCTTCGTGTGTCGGTCCAGATTCATAACACAATACAGCGATGTCCCTTCTCGGCCATCATAGTATAGCCTTATAATATTAGTCTTTCTACTTTGTAAAGACATGGACACAGGTTTGAACTGAGGGAGCTGGTTGGGTTCAGTAAAAAGGTTGCAAGTGCATCTTCGCTGTTGCAAACTGTTTGAGTTGTAATGACACAGTCAAGGCATAAGTTAGTCTGCATCAGATCAAGATATTTTGCACGAATTTCTTGTAAAATTCGGCACCTC
Source organism: Hanleya hanleyi (assembly GCA_036873755.1). Taxonomy (NCBI): domain Eukaryota; kingdom Metazoa; phylum Mollusca; class Polyplacophora; order Lepidopleurida; family Hanleyidae; genus Hanleya; species Hanleya hanleyi. The sequence goes on along the minus strand of JAVTVY010022584.1, from coordinate 59,435 downwards.
GTCAGGAAGTGCACACGATCTTCAGGGTCTTCCTTACACAGTAAACAGGTGGGATTGACGGAATATTGGTTGAAGACTGATTTGTTAGCTTGAAGTGTGTAGCAGCCTGTTAAGAGGCGCAGGCATATCGGTAGTGTCCGTATATCCCAGGGGGAAGTTGTTACTGAAGCGATTACTGGGTGTGGATTACCCAGTGACCCCGGTACAAATAGCGGAGAGATGGGTAGAGTGCTGCTTGAGAGGAGATAGCTTCAGTCCAGTAGGTAACTTGTTGTTTCACAAGCTTTTTCCAGGCTACTTTGCTAGGTGTATGTTGTAATAGGTAGGCCTAATGGATGGAGGGCAAGTCTTATTTTGCTAGAATTCTGCGCGTCTCGGAAAACCAGCTCTTTTGTTCGAAGCCCTTCATGACAACTTGCCTGGATGCAATGGTACAGAGCAGGGCATCGGTGACGTCCGTGACTATTCGGGCACCTCCGTGTCTCTTCGGTAACCTCCGTGTCTCTTCGGTAACCTCCGTGTCTTTTCGGCAACCTCCGTGTCTCTTCGGTCACCTCCGTGTCTTTTCGGTGACGTCCGTGACTCTTCGGGCACCTCCGTGTCTCTTCGGTAACCTCCGTGACATCTTCGGTCATCCCCGTGTCTCTTCGGTGACCTCCGTGACATCTTCGGTAACCTCCGTGTCTCTTCGGGTACCTCCGTGACATCTTCGGTCACCTCCGTGTCTCTTCGGTCACCTCCGTAACTATCCGGCTGTTCAGGTGTAAACCCCGATGTACCCGTATGGAACACACAGCTAAAGGACCCGGATAGAAGTACCCGGATGTAGGCGCGGACGTCATTGACAAGAGCCCGGATGTACAAGAACCCGGATGTACCCGGATGTAAAAGTCCCCGGATGTAAAAGTGCCCGGATGTTTACGAATGCTCCACCATTCCGGACTTCTATCAGGTCCATGTCCAGAAGCTCTCATGTCCTGCATGTGAATAGTCATATTGTGTGTGTATGCATGTGTGTATGCGTTGGTGTGTGTGTGCGTGTGTGTGTGTGTGCGGTGCATGTGTGCGTGTGTATGTGTATGTGTATGTATGCCTCTGTGTGTGTGTATACATGTGCGTGTGTATGTGTATGTGTATGTATGCCTCTGTGTGTGTGTATGTGTGTGCTTGCGAGTGTGTTTACGCGTGTGTGTGTATGTGTGTGCGTGTGCGCGCGTGTGTATGAGTGTGTGTATGTGTGCATTGCGTCTGTGTGTATGTGTGCATGCGTGTATGCGTCTGTGTGTATGCGTGTGTGTGTGTATGCAACCACCACCACCATCACCACTACCACCACCACACACCACCACACACCACCACTACCACCACCACCACCATCGGGCGTTGACGCCCGTCAACGCCACCACCACCACCACCACCACACACCCCCACACCACCACACCACCACCACGACCACCACCACTGGGTGTGGGTGCGATCGGAGCTCTTGGAGCTCAAAGCGTGTGGAGCTCAGAGCTCGGAAGTGACATTTGCATATGACCTCTGTGAGGTCACTTCCGCTTCCGTTCACGTGACCCGAACTGACCTTTGACCCCTGCGCGCAATTTTTATCCGGTATTGTTAGCGCGCGCAGGGGTCAAAGGTCAGTCAGACACGGAGGTTACCGAAGATGTCACGGAGGTCACCGAAGAGACACGGAGGTGACCGAAGATGTCACGGAGGTCACCGAAGAGACACGGAGGTGCCGGAAGAGTCACGGACATCACCGAAAAGACACGGAGGTGACCGAAGAGACACGGAGGTTGCCGAAAAGACACGGAGGTTACCGAAGACACGGAGGTGCCCGAATAGTCACGGACGTCACCGAAAAGACACGGAATGTCCAAGTTGAACTGATTGTGCTAAAAATAGATCACCAGCTAGCTTGCTATAAAAGGGAAGTGGCCTGGCCGTTTCATCAGACACTCTGGCAACCACCAAGATGTTCACTTGCACTACGTGCTCGAAATCATTCACTCGTCTGCACGACTTGCGCCGCCATGAGGCTACCAAGCACGCCGGAACCGCCCGGTATAGCTGTACGATATGTACACTGTCGTTTCAGCGCCCGGATCATTTACAGCGCCATGAACGTTCAATTCATGGGCCACCGAAGCGTCCATGCGAAGAATTTGGTCAACTCTTCAAACGACCCAGTCGGTTAAGACGGCATGAGCGTTTGATTCATGGTCCGTCACCACGGCATGAGGGACAACTTTCCACTAAAGAGGCACCCAGGAGGGACAGACCCACTGAAGATGAACCCGGGGAGGAGAATGCCACTGGTGATGCGATCACGGAGAGCCCGCCTATACCCCACAGCTCAGAAGAGCCTAGATATCCAGCCGGTCCCTAGCATTACTGTTCCCAGTCATACGCCTGACAACAACGAACATTTTCTGGAAGATGCGGTGGATGTTCCCAGCGATCTCTTACAGGACGCCCATCTAGTGAGTGACATCTATCGGCGCCATTGGCCGATGAAACGGCACTGTTTCCTCCGTCATCGCCCTATTCAAGATATCTACAATTTCCGGCTGACTGGCCTCACCCGTCTACGCAACTATGTGGAAGCCATCTTAAATGACCAAGCTACGTCCTTCAAATTGAATCTGGCGTTCGGTTATGTACTGCAGCATAAGGAGACAGATCAAGTCCGATACTTTTACCCGAGCAGTAACATCCGGGTATTTGACCAAGCGTTTACCATCATTAACCGGACATCGCTAAAGCCCGTGCTGGACCAAGTCGACCAATTGGATGTCTTGCAATGGGCCTATGAACAGCGCCCCAACACCAAGTGGGTCGTAGAGAGGGTGACCAATGTTACGTTCTTCGTGACCAAATTACGGAATGTATTCACCCATGCACTGATAGATACTCAGAATGCACAAACAACTATCTGAGGATATGTTGCCTCAACGGTATCCTGGCCTGCCCGACGATGATTAGAATAAACGGTTCAGAGCGAACATGGCCGAAGATGGAACTTTCTGAAATGGAGACTTCTAATTGGACAAGAATACATCTAACGGACAGAAACGAATATGACAAATGCAAATGGTGGCCTCTGATTGGACAAGAGTCTTCTTGAATTGTGAATATACCCAACGAGGCTCCCCCAGCGTGGGTATGATGTAACATTGGGGAGAATAAACTCAAATACCTTCCTGTACTGGCCTAAAATGCCCACTTTCGCTACTACTCGTACTGATGACGTCACAGATGACGCGGACATCCCTCAAATCGGGATGTACACCCCGAGAGCTACAACATAACACTTCCCTAGACACATTCGGACCAAAGATGGTCCCTCTCTACCCCAAATACCTTCCTTCACTGCCCCAAAATGTCCACTTTCGCTACTCCTCGTACTGATGACGTCACCGATGACGTCACAGGTGACGTGGGCAGCCCTCAAATCGGGGTCTACACCCCGAGAGCTACAAGAAGACACCTTCCAGGACGCATTCGGACCAAGGATGGTCCATCTCGACCCCAAATACCTTCCTGTACTGCCCCAAAATGGCCACTTTACTTACTACAACCAACTGCGCATGCGCAGATTGACGCGACTTGCACTTAAACACACACACCATTCTGACTCCAACCCACACAAGCTTCACTTTGACACCTTCCACGACCCATTCGGACCCATAGCGGTCCATCTCTACCCCAAACACACACCTACATACCACCCAAAATGCCCGCTTTCTATACTACGGCCAGACTGCGCATGCGCAGACTATTGAAAACGGACGAACCATTAGTCCAGTCGGATGCTCCTTCACGAGAGCTTCAAAATAAGACCTCATACGACATCATAGGATCATTAGGGGCTCACCTAGACCCCAAAACATCCACCCCGTATGGGCCTATACCCCCATAGCCATGCAGTATAGGCCTATGGGCCTACCCAGGCCTCGGTGAACTTTTCCAAAAATTTCACCGTTTTGCTCCGGGACCCTTCTCATCGTGTTCTAAATGACGAGACGTGAAAAACAAATCCAAACAGCCCATATCACAATGAACGTGTGTGAATTTCCAAGGTTGAACCTATACCCCCATATAGCCAGTACGGGACTATATGGGCTATATGGTAGGCCCCTACTTTTCTAAAATTTCACCGTTGCGCTCCGAGACCCTTCCCATCGTGTTCTAAATGACTAGACGTGAAAAACAAATCCAAGCAACCCATATCTCAATGAACGTGTGTGAATTTCCCAGGTTGAACCTATACCCCCATATAGCCAGCCTATAGGCCTATATACAGGCCTACCCGGTACTTTTCCCAAAAATTTCACCGATTCGCTCCTGGACCCTTCCCATTGTCATTTTCTTGGCGAGACGAGAAAAACGAGACCTCACAAGCCATAGTAAAGCCCACAAAAAAATTTGACTACCCCTCCCCCCATACAGGCATTTTCCCTTATATTGTATAATACAGACCCCTATTGTAGGGGTAAAGTCCGAGTTCCGCTTTTTATATTTTCGGAAAACAATCCTAATTTTACATGCACCCACCCCATTGACTGGATAGGCAGGCCCCAATAAGCCCGGGCACCGATATTAGCCCTTTTGGCTAGAGTTGATAGGTGTTTTCCCCTATTTTAGGGGTAAAGTCCGTATTCCGCTTTTTATAGTTTCGGGAAAAAATCCTAATTTTACATGCATCCACCCCATTGACTTGATAGGCAGGTCCCAATAAGCCCGGGGACCGATATTAGCCCTTTTGGCTGGAGTTGATAAGAGTTTTCCCCTATTTTAGGGGTGAAGTCCGTGTTCCGTTTTTATATTTTCTGGGAAAAATCCTAATTTTACATGTACCCACCCCACTGACTTGATAGGCAGGCTCCGATAAGCCCGGGGACCGATATTAGCCCTTTCGGCTAGGGTTGATAGGTGTTTTCCCCTATTTTAGGGGTAAAGTCCGTGTTCCGCTTTTTATATTTTCGGGAAAAAATCCTAATTTTACATGCACCCACCCCAATGACTTGATAGGCAGGTCCCAATAAGCCCGGGGACCGATATTAGCCCTTTTGTCTAGGGTTGATAGGTGTTTTCCCCTATTTTAGGGGTAAAGTCCGTGTTCCGCATTTTATAGTTTCGGGAAAAATCCTAATTTTACATGCACCCACCCATGACTGGATGCGCCTTCACAAATGCTTCACTTTGATACCTCACTCGACCCAATCGGACCATGCAGCGTATTTGAAGTCTGGGGACTACTTTTTCTCCGCGGAAGCTTTTTCCAGCGACCGCATGACCACCAGACCGCGGAGGAATTTGAGGTGAAAGAGGGGGCGCCACCTGTTGGAACTATACTTTAACCTGGGTTCCGCCTTAAATTTTACCCGGGGGAACAAATAAGTAGGTCAATAAGCCTTTAAATCATTTTTCTATACTACTGTCGTGAATGGCTTATTATGGGATCTCGTAGAATATCGGCGAACATTTTGCACGAAGTTTTCATAGCGTTACGTCTAGATGGTATTCCCCTGATTTACCATCTTGATTTACCTAGATTGAGCAAGGTCAGTCTGGTTCAAGCTGGTCTTTCGGCGATCTCGTCCTTACATTGTTGTACATATGTCTGTGTTTGAGTGTTAGTATAGAAAGTGGATTTTCCGTGTGGGTTGTTGTGGTGACTCATCACCGTCATATGTAGACAGGTATGGAATTGTCTGTGCTTGACACTTCGTATGTTGAACTCAGTCCCAATGCACAACATTGACTCTCTGCATTAACTATATTAAATACTCAAATACCAGTTTTAACACAGAATTGGTGCCCTATAACAATACACTGGCGCTCTATAACGTACGAGTGTAAGGTATGTACAGCGATATGTGAGTATGACCGGAAGCGACTTCATGAGCCATAAGTGACGCCATCGCCTGATCGTGCACCCTGTACCCTCACTCGACACGGCCTCGGACAATGTAGGACATTAATACCTCGGCTCGCACTGCTAGGAATCCATATTGGCATCCATGTTGAAAGGGCCTCGTAAGCGGTAGGTACTGGGTTCGATCCCAGGCCGGGTCATACCTCAGACTTGAAAAATGGAACTTGTTGCTCCCTCGCTTACGCTCAGCATTAAGAGGATAGAACAAGGACTGGTTCGCTCGGTGTCAGTATAATGTGACTGAGTGGGGAGTCATGTCTGCCTACGGCATGATATTTCAGTGGGACAGCACTATAAAATGGCAGCATTAGATCTGCTCTGTTACAAGTAGGTACCCCTGCCCCTCCCCCTCCCCTCCCTTCCCTTCTCCGTCGTGATATAGCTGAAAAAATGTTGAAAGCGACGTTAAACCCTATTCACTCACTCACTCACTCCATGTTGAAAGCTCAGCATCACGCGGAAACTCCGATCAGCGCATGTCAGCTGTTTGACTTCCGTTATCATGGGGATCAGATTGAGACGAAAAATCAGGAGAAACTCCTAAAATTAGAAGAGATCCTTCGTGGGTGGAATCAAGGGAATATCCATTTCATTTAGATATATATTCTATCTCCTGATAAGGGAGAAATACAACAAGGATTATGTGAGCGGAAACACATCCTATAGCATGGGGTGTGCCTCACGTGCGGCGGTTCATGGTTTACGGCTGAGAGCTGCAGAATCCTTACACCATTAATGCGCCCGGTAATATGACTTCGACTGATTAGACCGAGCATTCGCAAATGCCTGTACCCTACCACCCATATATTGTTAGTGTATTGATCCAGTACGTAAAGCTTGTTGATCAAACATGTCAATATATTCTCCCAAAGTAGTTCCATCTTACCTTTGGTTTAAGATGGGATGTTTTATCTCAAATTTTTCTACATTGCATATCAATGAAGATGCCACGCGACAGGATTTAACATAAAAAAGTGATCTACTCTGGATAACAATCTTTTTCGTGGGGCGTTTACTCGTATCATGTTGTACAAAACATCGTGCCTAGACATATTTTTGATTGGTCAATGCTGTAAATGGTTGCTGGGGCCCGAAGTTATTGATTATTTGATATGATAAATGCCCTTATGTATAACGGGACAAAGATGTTCTTGTGCACGTCTAACTATTGGGGTATAAATGTAGTTTTGAAACAGTCCTTGAAGTGTCGTTATTACCAGTTGCCAGAGAAAATATACATATCTCTCAAGCTATCCTTCTCCCGTTGTCAGTGTTTGTAACCTCATAAACTGTCGATGTAATACCCTGATACCATGAGATTCCTGAGCTATATTATACTATAGTGCAACAAGAAGACAATTTGTAATTCAATATTTTACCTATAGTTAATGTCACCTTTATTCATGATGATGACCAATTTTGTTGAAATATAGAATCAGAAAATGTCTTTTTGTACCCCATTCGGAGTTACGTTCTTGTTGTATTACATCAAGGTAATAATCTAGTATTAAATGTTTAGGACATTGTTCATCTGAAAAGCGCTGAGTGTTTAGGCCCATTATTTGCCCCTGTTGTAGTTGTCTCGTGATCATTTAAGGATCTATCGTCTAGGCCTTTGTTCGTCTGGGTCAATACAATTGTTGTCCTCAGACTTGGCCATGTCTCGTCATCAATAAATGAAGTATGAACCAAGCTGACTGATCAGTGGATCATATGACGTTTGTATACTCCACTATTACTGACATACCGTAACCCACATGACCATCATGTGACCTCGTGTAATTTACACCCATATATTGACATTTGAAGTGGTCTGTCAACGCTTGATATAACCCGCGAAAATGGAGCACAACCCACACACGACCACACCGTGAAGTAGAACATTTAACATCTTGGCTCAACGGTCAATGAATTAAAAAAAATTATGCAATTTTGACCATTTACATATGTATCTTTCCAATAGTCAAAACTAGTACAATGTATTAATTTAACCGAATAAGGCAGTGTTGATACAGAATCGCGACCTTTGAAGGGGCATTTGGACACGTGCAAACAAGCCTGACCGACACGTGCTTCTACTCACTGCTCCCATAACGTGCTATAGGTATAACTATATAGGACTTTATTCCGTGTACCTATACTCTCATCAACGCAGTTGAAGATGGCTGTTCAACAATTAGTTTTCGCTCTGCTTCTGTGCGTTTGTTTGGTGGCAGGATGTGTGCCACCAGACTGTGACAGACCTGATTGCGGCACATGCGGTGAGAATTTTCTTTCATTTTTCACATTTACTATACCCGTTAATGCCATTTATCATTGATTTAGATGCACACTGCTTAGTTTTAGTATTATAGCAACGAATCTCTTTATCTGTAATCTACATCATATCCAGTCTCGCATTCCACTGCTATTCCTCCCCTTTCCCTTCTCCTCCTCTTCGCGTCCCTCTTCCTCCTCTTTCGTGCCCCTCTTCCTCCTTCATGCCCCTATTCCTCCTCCCTCGTGTTCCTCCTCCTTCCCTCACCGTCGTTCTACGCGTCATCCGCGTCCTCTTCATCGTCTCTCCCTTTTCCTCCTCTCGTAGTCACCTTCACCCTCTTACCCCTCGAGTCCTCATTATCATACCCATCTTCCTCTCCTCGTCATCTTCCTTCTCTTCATCGTCTCACCCTATTCCTCCTCTCGTAGTCACCATCACCCCCTTACCCATCGAGTCCTCACTATCATACCCATCTTCCTCTCCTCGTCATCTTCCTTCACTTCATGGTCTCACCCTATTCCTCCTCTCGTAGTCACCATCACCCTCTTGCACCTCGAGTCCTCACTATCATACTCATCTTCCTCTCCTCGTCATCTTCCTTCTTTTCATCGGCTCTCCCTCTCCCTTCTCCCGTAGTCGCCTTCGCCCTTTTATCACTCGTGTTCTCATTATCGTACTCATCTTCCTCTCCTCGTTGTCTTCATCCTCTTTCTTCCCTCTCTGTCTCCTCATCATTCATCTTTTCCAAGCATCTGATCCGGTATTCAATATTCAGCCGTTGTCTATAAAAGACTTTTTACGTCAATAATCGAAATACCTATTTCGTATGACAGTCACCAATTCCAAATATTTAAAAATAAAAATAATAAAAACATAAGTATATCGGTATGAGTGGCCTACTGGTACCATTTTCCTTAGGGAACTATTCGTTTGTTGAATATATCTTCCAAAGTAAAGGTTCATATCGGAAATCTAGTAGACGCCTCGTCATCATATTCCTCTCTACGTTCGCGCTGTAGTCCTTTCGCAGTCCTCTTCCTCCTCGTGCTGTCACCATCTTCTTCATTTTCTCGTCGTCCACATTGTCGTATCTACTTCTACTCATGCCGTTATTATCCCGACTTTAGCCAAGTACGTGAATTGTATCGACCCTATGTCGTCTTACTCGCCTTCATCCTCTCGTCGTCCTCATCAACCTCATCTGTTTCCTCCTACCTTGGTGAGCATTTTTTTCTTCCATCGTCGTCGTTCTCTTCCTCATCGTCATTGTCCTCTTTTTCCTCACCATCATTCAAATTTCTTCTCTCGTTGTCCTTATCATCCTCGTCCCTCGATCCGGCCCCAGTCCGCTCTCATCCTCATCTCCTCCGCCTCCTTTTCGCCATCAGCGTCGTCCCTCCCCTTTTCCAGCTATACCGTTTAGATTTTGGCCTATAATTAATCTGCACCCAGTGATCTTTTCTCTGCCTCATACTCGCGTTGTCGCCACCCTTAATTGTACACTCCACCCCTCCCTTTATATCCAACCTCAACATCCACCGTTAGGTAGAGCACTCTTTTCATCTTTCAAATACGCTCATAATTATTGTGTACTATATATAGATATCTGTATTGTCAGGTTCTAGTTAATAGTGCCCGGATTATTAGATTCTGTAAACGGAGGGGCTCATGATTCGTGGCTTGGGTACATGTATAGGGGCAACTATCCCCGTGAGACATTTGACAGGCTCGCATTAACTAACGAGTAGTCTCCCTTCGATTGTCGGAAAAGTTGTAGATATTAGCGCTTTCAGTATGCCTTTATTCTAAATTTGGGCTACCCGTATATATACATTAACTTTCAGTGTATCGGGGGTACTTCACTGTCATCTTCAAAGTTGAGGGGCTTGATCAGGGAAGATCAGGAGCGAGTGAAGTTGTAAAATAGGTTCGATAATCCTGATAGTGAATAGGGAGCAAAGGATAGGGTCAACAGAGGAGCAAATACGATCAACGGAGGAGCAAACAGGGTCCACGGAGGAGCAAACAGAGTTTACGAAAGAGCAAATAGGGTCAAGGAGGAGCAAACAGGGTGCAGTTTCGAGAGTAAACTGGTTTAAGAATCGTCGACCCTGTTTCATCACGTGATACCTCGGATATAACCCGTGTCCATTGTTGCGTGTAAGTCTATGTACTCTGGTAGTTTAAACGTAGAGGAAAAACCCTTAAATTTCCCATTCCATACATATATATTTGATGACCCTGTCAAGATTCCACCCAATCTAGGTAAACCAAAACTGGTATATCAGGGAAATACCATCTAGATGTAACGCTATGAAAAATTCGTGCGAACGTTTTGCAGATATTCTACGAGATACCATAATAAGCCAATGACGACAAACAATTTGACATTGATTTACGTTTAGCTGTATACACGATTCTAATGGGACAAATATTTGGAATTAAATCGGTTTCACTCCCGAATCTGCACCCTGATTGCTCCTGTTTGCTCCCCCGTTAACCCCACCTACCCTTTGATCCCTATTCACTATCATGAGTAAGGCCCCTTTTTCCATTACTGAGAGTAATCTTTCGCTATTATTCTTACGGTAAAACTTTATCCTGCTGGTATTCTAAAAGACCACTATCTGAACTGATGCATTGGTGTTTACTGATTTCAACTTTTTGTGTATTTTTTTTTTATTGAATATGATAACACAGGAATAGTAATTCCGATTGTTGAAATCTGTGGTTAGATTTGTATCGAAAGCAGTCTGGATTTTCCAAAGAATTTTTTTTTTTCCTGATTCATTTCTTTTAGTTTTTTAGGGAAACATGTTAGAATTATTCTTCTTATGTGTTCAACTGCTTGCTTTAAGATAAATATAGAAATACAAACATTCATTCAGAAACAGCTATTGTTCAGATATAATTCCTGTGACGTGGTCCCATACCACTGATTATTCTTTTGTGCATACTTTCTTTTTCATGAACTTCCTCTACCTTCATTTTCAGGAAATGCCTGTTGCCAGTTGCAGTTTATTTTTTGTAAGTAACATCTCTGTTAAATGCACCTGGAAATTTATTGAAAATAAAGTAGGTAGTTATAACTTAGAAATATACGATGTATTAATAGTGAGCACGAACCTTTGGGCACACTATCACAATTCCCTCACATGGGAATATGGTCATTTAATTTAACACATTCTGATGGCAATGGATTATCATGTTTATAAAATATTATTACCAGGCCAGGTGAATCGGGAAGAGAACAGAAGGAGTGTGTGGGTGGGGAAGGGCGGGACCAGGATGGTTCCCGAGACAACTGTTCCTTTGATTTGATTTGATATTTTCTTTATTTTCAGCTATTCCCAAAACTGAAGATACGTATAATATGTTAGTTGCTGGTCTGAAAAAAGGTATGATTTAACACTTCAGCTCATAACCATGCATCTGAAAATCGAATGGGAATTAACTGATTTCATCTGTGTATATTGTAATATTCGTAGGAAAGTTTAAATTAGCTATACATATATTGATAAAAATCATACTTTGTGATGAAAGATCTAGTTCGCGTGTTATATTTCATTCCCGCTTTTCACAAAGCGGGCTATCTTGTTTATTATTTCTTTAATTAAATCATTCGATGGGAGCACGTTTAATGAAAGCTTAATCAAACCATTATTTGAAAGGATTCATTTTCGAGCAGTTTAATGGGAAATAATCAACAACTAAGCCACAGGAGCTTGTTATAGTTGTTAATTGGTTAATTATGTTGATTTTGGGAGAGTCGAGATCCCCCCCCTCTCAAATCAGTTTAATATTTTTTAGCCCCTATTAACTCGTTATAACGATTTATTAGGTCGTGACGACTTTTTAAGTCGTTATAATGACTTAATAAGTCATTCTAACGACTTAATAAGTAGTTCTAACGACACAAAAAGTCGTTCTAACGACTTAATAGTGATTCTAACGACATAATAAGTCATTATGACTACTTAATAGGGACTCAGATTTCCCATGTCACTTTCACAGCCTCCGCATATTCACGCTAGTGTAATTATTTTCTCTTCTCAGGGGGAGGCGACATGAGATATACGTTCAAAGCTGGATACGACTTGAGACCCGATAATAAAACCGCCGATTTTATTCTACAGGTATATGTTGTTTTCATCTTTTGCAACACCGCTGTCATTCTGATCTGTATAGGGCCGACAGAAGTCGTGACGCTCAACGCAGCGCTGTTATCGCGTTATCGGCGTCCCATACTTTGTCGAAATATGCAGTTGCCTGGATATACGACATTGTTATTCCACGATCTGTTGTTTTATCCTGGATCGATATTCTGTAATAACGCTGAACTGCACCGACGAATTCTGCTAGTTGGTCACATGTTCCAACACTTGTAGAAAGATGAAATATTCCTTACTGTTTACAGGAAATCTGTACTGGTGTATTGATTTTGAAAATATGTGGTAAATTATATATTGTGTATGATATTAGAGCTCATACGAGTTACCCATACGAGTTCTGGATATAAATAGACCAAGGGGTTTGCTCTAAATCAACCCAATCAGTGAACGCGCTAAGCTAGTTGATCAGGCCAATTCGCTGCGGGGTATGAGATGTGACAGGTTCGAATTTCATCGCTTGCCAAACTGCTTTGATGTCAAGCTGAAACCGACATTGGAAGTCAAAGTAGACTTGATATACGGAAATGCTAATTCAAACCATACAGGCTTGATATGTACGAGATTGTATAATACAGGCCTCGACTCAAGAACTCATTCGATTCACCAAACAGGTCAAGGTAAATCCTCTGAGGAATTATAGAATTTACCTGGACTTGTGAAAATGAAGACAGATGAGCAGGTCTAAAGATGTGTTCTTCCACAACCCAGTAAAGAATAATATTGTGTCTATGATTTTGGTGATATAAGTTTCTACAGATAGCATGCAGAAATTGCAATATCATTCTTATTTTAGGCCGTGTTTTCGTGTACATTTAATCTGATAACATGTGAAACACGCAAGCTGCACAATCTTGGGTCGAGGGTTTTCCGATGTTTTGTAATTTACGTTTCCTTTACCGGAAAACGTGTAACACGAATTGCCGGGAATTCTGCTGAATTTCCACGGCGAGGTGTTGGAAACGTACCCTCGAAGCAAAGTGGACGAATGATCTGATGATATCAGCAGATAATTCCAGGCAAACAGTGTTACACTTATTCCGGTAAACATTACAAGAAAACGGCCGAAGATACAGAAATGATATTTATATTTTCATCAACCTGTAATAATCGAGATAAAAATGTGTACTTAGAGAGAGACCGCAAGCATAAGCAGTAGTTAAACAAATGTCTGATAGGCCTATGTATAAGTATATGATATCCCAGGTTATGCATGTTGATCCAGTGATTTATTTTTTGTTTTTCTCCAGGGATGGCATTCCACTCTCACACACCACTATAACGATACCCTGGACTTCACCGTGAAATCTGTCAATAATCTTTCTATAGTGACGGCATTCTCAATTTCCCAGATCGCCGGCGCATACTGTGATGCAGGACAAAATTTCAAAAACCTGTACGGGTTTGTAAAGGGACTCGGTAAGTCATGCCATATATTTAAATGACGTGACAAACGTCTACCTGTGAACACATGGGCATGTTAACACAGAATGCTTCCATGTAGACGAAAATTAACACACCCCTGTGATGGTGATGTATTCAGCATTTATGGCGGAGTTTTGATATTCTGCTGCATACAGTATACCGGTACATATCCTCGCTAAAACCAGGGCTATCTGTATCCTAGATATCCCTAATACAAATGGGAATGTATCGTGGGAAAGGTAACTGTAAATTTGAGCCAATCACCAAAACACCATTCTCTGTATATTGACCAATCAGATCACTTGTTTTACGCTACCTTGGAATGCTATAATGTGACAACATATTCTTATAAATTGAAATTGGGAACGCTAAGCAAGATGGTCAAGGTTCGCCTAGGTAAAAAATAAACCTTGACGTTGTGAAGATGACCGGTACCCGGCATTACAAATGCGCATATATGATGAAAGGAAGTTTTGACCATCACAAAAGTCTGACCGTTTGGCAGCCGTTTGATCTTTTATTCAGTTTATGCTGATATCATCAAATAGTTGCTGATATCAAGAAAATATTTGCTGAAATTAGCAAATCATAAATGATATTAGCAAAACTATATATTTGTTGATCAGTAAATCAACAAATGATATGTTTGAGAGCTTTTAAACAACGCCATTATTTTTTCATTATATAGAATGTTTACATAATGATTATATTGATATTTTTCGGGGAAATGCTTCTGTCGAACGATCAGGATGAAGTATTTCCGAGTTTTATTTCAGCCTACTAAATCGCAAAATGGATGACTTGGATGCTCAGTGTGGGAATACAGTACTGTCAATCATCAAATAATTAATGTAATTATCTTTTGTTTTTATTTTTCAGGTGGTCCTTTTGGGTTCGAGAACATACGCGGCTGCCCAGCTCCATCTGTATTTTAGATACCGTTATACCTGACAACCGCGGAGATAGCAGAAAATAGAAAACCACATGTCATTTTTTACAATACTGAAAAAAACTGAATGAAATGGTTTACCATGGAAGCTATATGTACGTCTGTATATGTCACAGATATAAAACTTGTTCTCCGTGAGGAAAAACTGTCTATATGAAACTGTTTGAGTACTATTTCCATATCTGAGAATTGCCATTCCTACAAGTTAATCTCTTGGAAGATAGCGATCAGCAAAGTTTATCGCATCCGAAAGTCAATCCGCCTTCCCGATTTGCCCCGGCATACCAACGGGTGCATTGACGTCTTACTCCGGGTTTGTACTTATGTCTATGCCTATACATGTAGCATGGTGCATATTTGTAACTATTGATACCTAGTGTATGATAAATATGCATAAATTATCCTGCTATTCCAAGAAAGAACGACAATGCTAATACATTGATGATAATTTTGGCAACGTAAAGTATTTCGTTTATTTCCTGAAAAAATCTGGACCTGCGATTTCAATAAGATTTCTCCCCAGTGTTCCCTGTGTCCAGGTGAGATAAAAAAAAGCCATTCATAATATGGGGTCGACCATGCCGATTTTAGTCACATATTCCATATGTAGGCCTATCATAACCTTATTTTTAAACACCTGAAAAACGTGCGAAACTGAGTGGGTTTTCCCATCTGAAATCGACATTTCGAGATAAAACCTCAAATGTTATCGTAATAACCATGACGATGGCTTCGCAGCAATCGTCCGAATGATAATCTCGCTTTCTAGCTTCTAAACCATATCAGACAGACACGGAATATGTAAAAATAACTGGAATCATGGTCAAATTGATGTTGGATTTGTACTTTCCTCCGTCTGGTTCATATTGAAAATTCTCTCAGAATCTTCGAAAATAATTGCTAAGACGCAAATAACAGTTGCCTTTTCCCTGTATTCATTGTTGTCGACGAGTTTTACGTTGGGAAATGTCTTGTTGAGTAATTAATTTGATGTTAGTGACCTAGAAAATGCATTTTAGATGCCATAGCTGCCCTGTCCAAGGGGAGGTAAATCTGTATAGTCCTGCTTGGCAACATATGCTATCGGTGTAGTTCTTCTATGTTACACTTGAAAATTTCTAAATATTCTGCCCGGCATTGGATAGATCTGAACGCTTACATTAAAATGGTATGAAAATTTTGCATCGCGTAGAACAAATTGAACTCTACAAAATGATCTCTATCATTCCGTGATATGGAAAACATATATCGCTTGAAATAACTTTGTAATTATCTCCATATAAAACTCCAGTACCGTTGTTTCATGTACTGGGCTCAATGACATAGTGAGACGTCATAATGTATTCGAGTTCACCATCACAGAGGTCACCAATTGCCATATTACCTACTTGTAACAGTATTGGAGTTTTATATGGAGAGAAAGTTATTTCAAGCGTGATACATTATCGTTATCACGGAGAAATGGTAGTCGTTTTGTGGAGTTCAGTTTGTTCTACACGCTACCAAAAAAAAAGAAAATTGATGCAGAGATACATGTAGCTATCCTTGCTCTTAAATAGAGTAGCCAATCAGAGGGCTTCCAACGGAGGGCGTCACGATATCCAATCAGTGCGCCTGATTACATTTTTCCATGTAATCCTTAATTCATTTTGTATATGCTGTAGGCTTGGCAACCGCCCTATTTATCCCATCGGCATATATGCCGGATGGGATCATGTCGTCACGTTGTCCGTCGAGTCATCTGGCTGGCTGGATGACAATGATAACGCTAGTAGTATAGAAAGGGCAAATCTCTTAGTTTTGGGGGCGGAGGTGAAAAATGAAGTGGAAATGTGGGTTGACCTTTGACCTTGAAGTCAAACCTAGGTAACGTCGGGTGCGCGGGCACTCATGGTCACGTGACTTCTGGTGCGAGGTAAATATAGAACACCGATCTCTTATCATTGTTAGGGCAGAGTGGGTGGGAAATGGGGTAGAAATGTGGGTTGACTTTTGATCTTCGACCTGGGGTAGACCCTTGACATTGAGTTGCTATGACTACGTGGTTGTAGAGAAGCCGGGTGAATACAATGAAAATGGATTCTCCATAAAAAATAAAATGCGGAAACACGGACGTTACACCCAAACATGTGAAGAAACCCCTGTCAAATGGATCTAGGTGGGCCAACATGGACACTAAGGAGTCGGTAAGGTCTCGACGCGAAGCGCTCATCGAGGTGGGTCATGTGATGGGTGGGGTAAACTTTGGTTTTTGGCGATGTTTTTAGAAATATGCATTCAGTATATTGTCCTGTGGGGTAATTTGACTTATTGTCAGTACGCCGGCGTCTTTCTCCATCAGCCTTTGTTATGTCGCATTTAATTGTTGCCTGTATGTGGTGAGATTCTGCTGGCCGACGTCTCGTCAAAGAGGATTGCCGTACGTACAAATCCTTTTGGTTGTAGTTTTGTGACTTGTAAACATGGTGAAGAATGAAGCGCTCGGTCGGCGTCGGGCCTCACAGGTATTTGTTCTGAATAAGAACTTTCATTCTATCAATACTCCCTCGTTCTTCTATCTAACGGTCATACAGTTCATCATTTTCCATTAGATGACTTGAAAGGTCTAATAGATCAACGCTCTGAAATAAAAGCGTGACTGGAATAAATTTCATAACAGGGATCAGTTCTGGTTCTTGTGATGTTTTACGTGGTGTCATTGGAATTCTTGTCTGGCATCTTTCTCCACCACACTTTGTTATGTTGCGTTTAACTCATACCAGCAGGATACAAAACGGCGCTTTTCAGAGTCTTCATGGTGTTGCCTTAGGATGACGTCACTGAAAGGCGGACCGCGGTGTACGCATCACGGGATGCTTTAAAAATCCCCAGATTACTACCGCGTGGAACGCGTCCTGAAGGCCAAGCGACGCAGAGGGAAGATGTATCACCAAAAGTGGCAAGGTTGACCCAGTTTGTTTAATCGGGGTGTCCTATCCAACCAGATGAAACAGATATGAAGATTCCCCACAGAAGCCAGATGTCAGTCGAAGTTCGGTCAAGACAAGGGTGTTTGAAAAGGGCAAGTGGGTGCTGTGATAATTGTTTTAGGCCCCTAGGTGTGTTCTACGGGGTGTGTTCCAGGACGTGACAGGTCAGACGGCGTTGGATAATTGTACGGTAAAAACACCCACCGACGCGGTCACGAGCCGACTAGCCGTCCGTCCTACACTATCTCGCAGGCCCTACCGAGTACTCCATCACCCGACACGGTATGATGCACCCCCATCCCACATCCTTCGACTCAGCCTATCAAGGTGTTATCTTCTGTAGCCGAAGATATTGATGATTCAGCATTGAGTGTAACAAACACTTGTGGTCAAGATGCCATGTTGTTTACTGCTGGTGCATTCTGGCTAATACAGATAGATCATACATGCGAATGACAATACCGGGTTCCGGGTATCTGCATAAAGCCGTATCCCATAACATCTCCCTTCTTCACATTTTGTTTTACAAAAACCCCAACAGTTCTCCAAAAACTATAAACTATAAACTACGAACTTTAAATTGAACATTTATCCTGACACTGGAGTAACATGCATTCACTCTCGCCCAATGTCTTAGGGTCGTGAAGACCATGAGGTGGTAGAAGTCCAAATACACGTAGCATAAATGTCAAATATCAGTATTGTCCGCACTGGGAAGGGTAAAGAAGAAGAAAGAAAAAAATGTTAATATAATCTCAGACTTTGAGCACATAATGAGCCAACTTTGGCACTGTGATCCGGAGTTGTCACCATCAGATGTGCCAGAGCGCATAACAAATTCACACATTAATTTTCTATTTTGGCACAATATAGTCATTGTATTTTGCGGGGACAACACAATGTCTGCCACTCGTGGTTGTTACTGTTCGTCTGACAGAGGTGGTGGTTGGTAGTGATGGTGGTGGTGGTGGTCCAGTTTCATTGAATGTGCGGATGCTACCGGACTACCCAAGAGGTTTATCAGATGACACAGTCACCGTGATCAAACCTGTTGGCACTGGCAGGGCTGACCCAGTTGGTGTTCGTACGAGCTCTGCTGGCGGACCATCCTGAGAAATGGATGGTTTCATCTGACTGTTATCAAACTAAGAATTCCCGATTTCGTCGATACAACCGACCATTCCGAGATTCAACCAGATAAGAACGCGGTCAAACTTTGGCAACACATGAACCCTGTTCCCATGGCGATTTGATATTCAGAGATTGCATGCGTATTGGATCACCGACTTCCAGCTCAGGTAAGGGTTTTGCATGTTTGTCGTAGACTAATTTGGCTTTCTGCCTACGGACTTTGATGTTTTCAGTTACTCCTCCTATGACCTGCGGTTTGAGGAGAGCTTCTGCAGTAGGCATTGTTGTTTTTGTTCTTCTAGACATAAGTATCTGCACTGGGCTTGACCCTGTGCTGTGTTGCGCCACTCAGGTAATGCCATTTGGATGTCCCTGTTGTCACGTTTCATTTTTTCAGCAGTTTTGTCGCGATTTTAACAGCCGACTCAACTTGCTCTGAGAGTGATATGGAGAGGTGGTGGTATGGTTGACTTTCCCCTCGCGTGTAAAGGCCCATTGTCAGTTACCATATCCGCGATTCCATGTCGCGCGAAATGAGACTTTTTTGCTGCAATAATCGAGGCAGATGTGTTTTTCAACCAAGTCCAACTTGAAATAGTCACTATAAAAGTAAACAGTTATAAGATAGCTTTCACCATGGATTGCGAGCAGGTCCTGTCCAACCTTAGACCAAGGTAATTTGGGAATCTGGTGTGTCATTCGAGGCTCCCTTTTCTCGTTACAAGTACCACAACTTTTGACACAGTCCTCAATTTTCCCACATGGATTTAGGAATGACCACGTTCATCTCTTTGTATAGAATTGGAGCGATTGGAGGTGGGAAAAATTGACGACGTCTGGAAAATTGACGACGTCTGGTGACTAAAACACAACCATACGACTCTACAGGAAAGTATTCGTCGACACCTAACATTAATCAGACCCGAGAACACGGTGGATTCTCGGACGTAGCCTCAGTGTTTCAGTCGCGCTTTTATTGCAGATGTTAATGTGGAGACTATGAAGTATCCACAAGGCCCCTAGCACCGGCTCAAGCGGAATTAGATACGCTAGCTGGGGAGCTGTGATGACAGATTAGCTCGAACAACTAATCTGATGTTAGTGGATGAGCACCATGGACGTCTGATGGAGTAAACACCATCCTGTGCTGTCAGCTCATCCCCGAAGTTTCAGTATTCATGAATGCAGACCGGAAAATCCTGGCGCGAATCTCGCCTTCCAGTCGTTACTGTATCCATAAGGGGTTGTAAGGTCGCGTCTTTGAGCGTGCAGAACTGGACTAGTGCATGTGTGGCTGCAGACAAGCACATGTATTCCTTCTGATCAATTTCTGCAATTTCGTCGAAAAGCTGCTGTTCTTGTGAGAGCTGAAATATTTGATATTCGGGCGTGTCCTGTTTTCTGGTGTCGCTCCCTGGCAGGTAAGCTCTGCTCAACATATCTGCAATGAACATCTGAGCACCAGGTAGGTATGTAACATGCAGATTGTACTTTTGAAGGCGAAGGAGCATTCGCTGAAGTCGCTTTGACGATGTGTGAATCGACTTTGTGAAGATTGGGACCAATGGTTTATGGTCCGACTGTATGGTGATCAGGTCACGCCCATGAGAGATACTTGTCAAATCTGAATGCCAAGACTGTCTTTCTCAATCTGAGCGTACCGACGCTCAGTTTCTGTTAAAGACCTTGATGCAAACGCCACCGGCTGGCCATTCTGGAGCAACGTCGCTCTCAATCCAGACTCGACGCATCGCACTGTATAGTGACTTCACTGTTCACGTCGTAGTATATCAGTACAGGAGTGGAACTAATCAAGTCCTTAAGGATTGAGAAGGCTTCAGCTTGCTGACTTTCCCACATAAATTCAGCTTGTTTCTCTGTTAAACGACGGAGCGGCTCGCACATTTGACACATTTGGCATGAACCTGGACATGTAATTCACACACCCGAGGAGACGCTGGACCGCCTTCATGTCACCTGGAGGTGGCATGTTGACTATCGCGGAAACCTTCGATGGGCCCGGTTTTAGACCATCACAGGTAAGTAGTTGACCCATATACAGCACTTGGGTCATTCCTAATTTGAGTTTCTTCTTATTGAATTTTATGTTCTTTTCTCGTGCTCGCTCAAACACATTCAGTAGGTTGCGGTCGTGATCCGCAGGAGCTTCTTACATGGTCTGGCCCCTACCAAAACACAAAATGTCATCCGCGATGACTTCCACGCCATCGGGGCCTGATCGATGTTCTGGAGATCTGCACAGGACATTGCACTGCAGGAAGCACCAGTATCCAGCTGTACTGTCGATGTGACAGGGTATTCAGTGTGAAAATTAAGGGGAACTATGAACGAAGATCTGGCTTTGCTATTACTGACAACTCCCAAGCGATGCAACCGTGAAGACTGAGTCGTCCGAGTCATCACCCGTATCTTGGTGCAACTTTTGTGTTCCTTTAGCACGCATTTTGTTTCCGCCCTGACTTTGCTGGCACACTGAAGCGAAATGATTTCCTTTAGAACATTTACCACAAATTTCTTCGAAAGCCGGACATTCGAATTTGTCCTTCACGTGTTTTGAACCACAGTACAGACTAGTGATAATTCTGTTGGATTTTCTGTCCACCCGTCGTGCTAGCATTCTTTTCTGGCTTTGCCTGAACATACCTACTGCCATGATTTTGTTTCTGGGCAGTATGAACTGTACCAGCGGTATCTACTACAGTCGTACGTAACTGCTCCTTGTGAGCCCTGGACAGTTCACTAGCTCACATGGCTTCAATACACCTTTTCAGGTCAGGGACAGGGCGTTCCCTCAATAAACGATCTCTTGTCGAAGAGTCTCGGGTACCTATGACTAGCCTATCTCTCAGTAAACTATCAAACAGATTTTCAAAGTCACACGAGTCTGCTGGTTGACGTAGTCTCACTACGTACTGATCGACAGTTTCATGTTCTGTCTGATTTGCATAACCAAACTTTACTCGTTCGAATAAAAGATGTTTTTGCGGCATGAAGTGATCCCCCAATTCCTGTAGAATTCGTGCAGAATCTTTTTTGTCTGCGGCCGACAACTAGCTAGACTGTTCATCACGTGAATACAATCTATGCCCATTACATTGCACAAGGCGGCTGCTTGTACCTCTGGGCTTTTCTTATTCAGTTCAGTAGCAGTAATATAGTAGTCCCAGGAGGCTTTAAAAAATTTCCAGTTACCAGTCTCCCTTGACGTTCATGTGTTGGGGGGCTGGTATTTGATAGGACATATCGAAATAAATTTGTACTCACAAAGTTCCACACTGTCCTTATTTCCAATAAATCAGCGTTAACGAGAACCGTCAGATATCGGCGATTGTTTGCGATTGTTTGCCGCCCAAAGTTCAATCAAAGTTGTTGTTGTCAAAGAAAGATGGCAACTGCCATGCATCGAATCCGGACCATGTGGTTGCACACAGCGGACAGAAATTCTGTAGCCGAAGATATTGATGATTTAGCATTGAGTGTAACAAACACTGAGTCACGATGCCATGCTGTTTACTGCTGGTGCATTCTGGGTAATATAGATAGATCATATATGCGAGTGAAAATACCGGGTTCCGGGTATGTGCATAAAGCCGCATCCCATAACACAAGGTATAACCGATCTCCATACCAAATATTCGCCACAGTACACCCCACCCACAATCAGTGGATTATCCTAAGCGTCTACCGGGCCCATCCCAGATCTACGAGCGCGAGTTACCACGCCAAAGGATACAACCCCAACCATGGACCCCGGTGGTGGCAACATCCCTTCACCTGCCCCATTTGGGGCCCGGCGGAATCAGGACAGACGCATTTCGTCCAGAAGCACGATCGGCATGCCGACACATGATTGCTCCACTCATCGCCAGGATCGTGTTCTGCGACGGAGAATGACTTTCGGCGTACGAGACGCTACCTCATGTCACCTCTGTGAAAAGACTGCCGAACCTGGCCGACATGGAACCGTACACTTTGATCGATGATCTCATGACGGAAACTGATGCTTGGGTTACCCAGCTCTTTTCAAAGACAGTCATCATCTTCGGCTCAGCGTCATCTACATCGCGCAGAATTTGTTAAGTAAAAACAAAGAGTATCGGAATATCAGTGAATATCCATTACATGGTGATATCTAAGCCCAGGGACACCTCTCAGCTGACGTACATGGCGAGGTAAATGTAGCCCGCCCGTGCCTGGTTTGCTCATGAACCCTTTAAAGATGTGACGACCCCGTAGTACGGCTATATGTTCATCGACCATTCCCGGCTGCGGACTGTGATGATAATGCAATATGGAATGCCCAATATTATTGGTGTTAACGCTCTCTCTCACTCTCTCTCTCTCTCTCTCTCTCTCTCTCTCTCTCTCTTCAACATGCTCAATTAAGGACACATATCACCTGTGCATGCACTCATGATGAGAGGAAGTATTTTGCGCATACAGAACATTTCCAGATAGAACATAGCATCAGAACAAAACATATATCAAAACACATTGAGTAAATGTCAATATATTGTATATTTCTGTAATAACTGGTTGTAAAATTAAAATATATTATTAAAGATATACATGAGTAACAGAAGTCTTGGAGGGGGTACATATGAGAGGACGCATACAAGGTTGCATACGTCCACGTGTTGTATAAGAATGAGATATTACAAATTATAAAGAGCAATACATAATCCTATTTACAGTCCCACTAAGAACCCGCCTATTCTTTTATCCCCCTACAATCGCTAACACTACCTGTCCATTACTAGTCCCAATCCCTCCCGTCAATCAACTCATATCACTTTTCACCTACACTTCATTCACACTCCACTCACACTACACACTCACACGCTTTCAAACCAGTCTCATGCTCGCGTTCCACATTCACCTTTCGTACACATACTCTCACACATGCAGTCACTCCACTAACAGTCACTCTACTCACACTCCACACTTTCAAACCAGTCTCATGCTCGCGTTCCACATTCACCTTTCGCACACCTACTCTCTCACATATGCAGTCA
Organism: Hanleya hanleyi; assembly: GCA_036873755.1. Lineage (NCBI taxonomy): Eukaryota > Metazoa > Mollusca > Polyplacophora > Lepidopleurida > Hanleyidae > Hanleya > Hanleya hanleyi. The sequence goes on along the minus strand of JAVTVY010022584.1, from coordinate 35,549 downwards.
CACCAATAACAGTCACTCTACTCACATTCCCACAGTTTCCCACACTCAGGGTTTACGGACAACTCAATGCCGCGCCAGGGACCCGTCAGAATCACACTCCACCCACAACCAACACCCCCAGTTACATTCTCGTCCTCGCTCCACTCACAACCAACACCCACATTCACACTCTCGTCTTCACTCCATGCACAACCAACATCCACATTCACACTCTCGTCCTCACTTCACCCACAACCAACACCCCCAGTCAAACTCTAGTCCTCACTCGTCCCGCAACCAATACCCACAATCACACTCTCGTCCTCACTCCACCCACAACCAACACCCACAGTCACACTCCCGTCCTCACTCCTCCCGCAGCCAATACCCTCACTCACACTCTCGTCCTCGCATTCCACTCCCAATCAACACCCACATCCAAACTCTCGTCCTCACTTCATCCAATGCCGCGCCAGGGACCCGTCAGAATCACACTCCACCCACAACCAACACCCCCAGTTACATTCTCGCCCTCGCTCCACTCACAACCAACACCCACATTCACACTCTCGTCTTCACTCCATGCACAACCAACATCCACATTCACACTCTCGTCCTCACTTCACCCACAACCAACACCCCCAGTCAAACTCTAGTCCTCACTCGTCCCGCAACCAATACCCACAATCACACTCTCGTCCTCACTCCACCCACAACCAACACCCAGTCACACTCCCGTCCTCACTCCTCCCGCAACCAATACCCTCAGTCACACTCTCGTCCTCGCATTCCACTCCCAATCAACACCCACATCCAAACTCTCGTCCTTACTTCATCCATAGCCAACACCCACAATCACACTCTCGTCCTCGCATTCCACTCCCAATGAACACCCACCTCCAAACTCTCATCCTCACTTCATCCATAGCCAACATCCACAATCACACTCTCGTCCTCGCACTCCTCTCATACGCTAACACACCACACTCCATCACATTCAGGGTTTAGAGACAACTCAATGCCGCGCCAGTGACCGCTCACCCGCTCGAATAACCTTTCACACATTCTCTCCAACATACATGCAAACACTCACCACACACCGCACCCCTCCCCAACCGCTCCCCCTCCCGCACCCCAATCCTAACCGCACCTTCAACCCGACTCCTCACACTAAAACCGAAAAGTCCCTCCTGTCACCCACCCACTCATTTTTACATCCAAAAGCCTCTCCCCGCCATGCCACCTAGTTTCTTATACAACACGTAGAGCGCATCAACCGTGTATAACTGCCCTGTAAACATATCTAGGATGAGGAATAGTGGCATGACTTAATCGTATCAAAGATTGACCTGTAGTTGGTGCAAAGTGAATACAAATGTCCTCTCGTGAAAATACGGAGTACTGATCCAGCAGGCTCTGGCTAATGTCACTTCTTTATTTTATCAATTTAGTTGTCCTGGCGGCTATGTCCGAGGCAGAAAAAGCGGCGGAGCCTTGTGAATCGCGTTCGTCCAACGCGTTCGCTTGGGTGAACGCTCAAGACTTCCGCCGCTGTCTTGTCAATTGGAGGATCTATTACGCTGGGGACTGGTAGGACGTCCACGGCATCGCCAGAGATTTGCGCTTCTGAAATTATACAGAAAATCGAAGCTCATACATTACAGTGAAAGCAGGGTGAACGATATACATTTAAATGATTTAAACAGGTGCACAACATGATCAGCTAAATGGTGTAACAAAGTTATCAACAAGGACGTAGATGGACTTTGAAACCGCATTAAACTTACGAGTTGGGACTTCTCCCTGACCTTTCTTAGATACGGGTATGATAGTTTTCATGGTTTTGCCCAGAACGTCTTCTGCGCCTCTGAAAGGTGAACATAATGTGTACACATTAGTTTGTGATACAAAGAAGTCAGGAGCAGAATAAATTGTTATAGTTGGATGTGATTGCATGGGTGCAGCTTCCGTACCTCCAAAAGAATTGCCATTATTAATCAGGCTACGGTATGGCGTGGACTATAAACGGCACAGGGGCGTGTTATTGTTGACATCTGGTTAATTATGTTGTTTTGGGGGCAGGAGATCGAGGTCGTAAACTTTGCTTCACGGCCTCGATCCCCCACAATCAACATAATCAACATTTTATTAAAGGTAAGAAGCCCATGCGAGCCCCACGGTGAATATCAACTCCTGGAATCGAATCTGAACAAACTTGGTTCGATGTTGCATACTTATCATATAGTCGTATTCTACTATCATTAATTTATGCTATACATTATTTGATATCGTTTTCATTCTGTTATCATATTTCGTCAGTATAATATTAACTTTTGCCAGTGTTTTTATACAGCGCCCAAAACTGACATAACTAAATTATTTAGACTAAGTCTTGTAATAATGCATTAAAGATAATAACATAACTCACTTGGGCTTGATGTCCGTCTGCATCTGATAATCTCCACCCCCGAGCAATGGCATGATGATATCGGCCTTGGGGGTGGGAGACAAAAAGCTCGACCAAGGCCGTGGCCGTGCCTGTGGGTGCTTCACGTGCCACGCAGGAAATAGGACAATTCCATCAAATGGTCTGAAAAGTAAAACAACAACGATCATTGAACTAAATTGGCGGAGGTGGCCAGGATGTGTCGGTTGATGCATGGACCATGTGAATAACGTAATTCCGTCAAATGTTTGGAAAGCTACTGTAACAGAAGAACGGTCAACTATCGGTAATCCATGCAGGTACAGGTCAAGAGATGCCCAGATGTCTAGCGTGTTACCTGGTACACAGTATCCTGCTACTAACGTGAACTTGTCAAACTGTCAGAATGTCAAAGAACAAGGATCAGTGAACTCGCTTGCTGAGGGTGTCCCGAGAGGGTGTCACACGTGAGGTACTAGAGTCCGAGTTGCTCTAACCCTTTAAAACCACCGTTGTGGCGGAATGGGTTGCCAATCTGTCATAAATTACTCGTTTTCATCGAGGAGGATGGAAGGGGAAGCTCGGGCTAAGAATATATTGCCACCTCGTGAATAGATCAATATAATTCACCGTAGGTCTAATGGCTTGAGAGTCGCGATGAAGGTATGTTAATTTATGTGGCCACCCTGATGAGATGGCGTCCGACATTGGTTCGAATGTTGAAGAACAGCAGCATAGGCCTATACTCGGTGATCAGCAATAGGCAGGCAAGATTTAGGGCTAAATTTGTTCCTGCCGAGGACAAGTTTGTCACCTCTCTGGTAGTTAACTCTATTCACCATTATTAAGAAGAAAATATTTGTTGAACAATGTTGTTTCTATTTGAGTCTGGTGACGTTGTGATCTATGATTCTTTTTCCAACACATTCAAGTACAACAAATCTCCTGTTCTTTTCTTTTCATGGGAACGTATATCACACGTAAACATGTAACACCTTACCCCGACACTTGGTATCAATGTACGACATCAAGGTAAGCCATAGCTCTTCTGGGATACTGCTATCCAGATAACGGTAGTCATACTACGTAGCGGCCTACAGTAATCGGTGGGGTCGATGGTATACATATAGAGAAGAAGTTGAATGAGCTCCCTGTATATCCAAATCTACAGATAGAGTAGGGAAGCGGCGGGGGAGAGGGGCTACAAGCATATTAATACAGGTGAAAAACTTACATGACGTGGTTATCTTCATCCGCATAAAAACTAGCAAGCGTCATTTTGATCAAGACAAGGAGTTGCAAGGAGGCTTTCTCACTGATTGGATCTGTTTTGCTGATAATTGGATGCGGTACGGTGTGTGTGTGTTTATGACGTCATGCCTTTCGTGACTAGCGCTTATTGATGACGTTTTCTTTTATGACGTCACCAAACACGAGTGGGGCCTCTATATAATACGATACGATACGATGCGATATATTTATTAGCAATCATAGTAAAAGTACAATGATCAAAGGGAGACACCTCCCTGTGACATATATTACATTCACGAGAAAATATTAATATTCACTTTGCATGGGCCCTTTGCATTGTCTGTGACAATTGTTTATAATGTACCGGTATAGGTAGACCATTCACCCCTACTAAACATGCACGTAAACTCTTCTGGATGGCAATTTTGAAAATGTTACGGTTTCATTTCAACAGAAAATACATCCAGGTACCAATACTCAGATTTTCCCGAAGATAAAAAGAAGTATATAATTGTGTCATTTTGGAAATAACTGGCCAAAATAAGCTGGCCATGGGTAGGCCTAAGTCAATCTCAATTAAATACTGGTTACTATATTTGCAATTTGGGCGAGATAAGCCACATTGTGGAATCACCATTACGAACTTCGGGAATAGTATACAATGTGAAAATAGCCCCGAACTGAAAATTCAGGCAAGCTCTCCACTAAAGGTTAGACCATTCCATGACGTCGATATTCTCCCTATCTCCAGACCAGCCTGAGGGGGAGGGGGGAATTTATCATTTTGGTCAAAGTCCCTCAAAACACTGATCCCAGTCATGACCCTGTACTCCCGGCGATCACTTGTCCTCATCCGAGTAGAAATATGAGATGGTCATTGTTGAGCAATTCGTTGATCGATTCTAGGAAATGTGGATGTGTCGCTATGCTATTGATGGTAACACAGCATTATGATTGCTTTTCTTTATGACGTCACGTTATTATAAGCAGCTTGTTGCTTTCAATGACGTCTTGACATTGACGTCAACAAAAAGTTTTGACCATGTTTCAGGGTTTGAAGAGGAAGGCGAATCATTTTCGACATTCCGAACTGTGTTTCAATAATTCGCAATCTTGTATTTCGTTTCATGTTTGAATTGCTCTGAAAACAATATCATTAAAGTCATTCTCTCAAACGCTCAGTTATTTCTCTCTCGGATGAGAAGACACCGCGGATTAAAATGTTATATTTGCACTCCTTTATATATTAGATGACATTTATATCAAACTATGTAGCACTAAGAGATTATACGACGTATATGCAGTAAAAGATTTGTAACCATATTAACGAAATATTTCTTGATATTATGCACCCGTTTGGTCAGTATATAGTCATTATCCGTGCATTGGGTCATTAGAACGTGATAACATGTTTGGAGTATTCTCATTGGTAGCATATGGGCCTCAGATTCATAAATGTACTAGGTATTGAATGGAAAAAGGGTCCACTATACAATATCACAATAAAACTCCTATGTATGGATACTAAATACTAGATAAATTATTAATAAACTAATAGATTAAATCAGAAAGTTGATAAAACTGGGGATTGAAGAGTGAATATAGCCCCTCGATTCCTTACTATACATTTGTGTGATTGTTCTTATAAACAGAAATCACACCCTTTTGATCTGCTTCTGGTAATGTATATTGGAATACTCCGTTCGTAGCGAAGTTCACTCCCTGGACGGTTGAAGCACGACTGACCGAAATTCCCTTAAATTTACATCTCTTTCCACGTGGAATCCCGGGTCGTTTTCTCGGAACTCTGTCTTTCCTATAATCCGATAAATCTAACCCATGGGTATTTAATTTCCTGAAAATGAAAAATCACGAGTTCCGATATTATCACAGGAAAGGAAGTTAAGTGTGTACAGTGTACATCTTCCGCATATGACTACTGCATCGACTGTAAATATATCTATGTTAAAATATTTGATTGTTCATAATTCGACGAACAAACTATCTGATTTAACGACAAGTAATTCCTTGTTTATTTCTTGAGGCGTTTGACAGACAATTATCTTTCGTCTACACATATAATTTAAAGGGTTAACAAACTTCCCGTATTTGCAGGAAATGCATGTTGTGAGTTAAACTTTCTTTTCGTGAGGGACACACGATGCGAGTCATTCCATGCACTAAGATAACCGAGAAGGGACACCGCGCGCCCTTGAACATAACCAACATGTCACGACACAAAGTCAGCAACCCACGACACGAAGTCAACATCTCACGACTTCGGGTGGTGGGTTTTTCGTTCGTATTAGGCTTCGTTGGTTTGTGGTGGGTGGTTGGGTGCATGGACACAGGTTCCTGTTGCTTCCACACACTTTGTTGAGAAGCGACAGGAACTTGAAAATGTGGTGTCGGGCACTGTAGTTGCGCTTGTCTTTATTGCACCAATGTAAACGTCCTGTCTGGCTTATGCTGCCCTCGGTGTTGTGTGGGATGGATGGTGGGTGTCTGGTTCTCTGTTGCTTCAAAGATTTATTCTTTGAGGCAACAGGAGCGCAACTTGGCTGGGTGGTGCTTAGTTGGTTCGTCGTGATATGACTGCAATATTGTTGAAAGCGACGTTAAACCTTATCCACTCACTCACTCACTCGTGGGTTTGTGTCGTGGGATGTTCACTTCGTCTCCATGGCATGTTGGTTATGTTCAGGGGCCCTTTTCGGTCATAATAGAACACTCACAAGAAAGTTTTGGAATCTGCACTGCTGAATGCACAGCGATGGTTCTCTTACAGCGATGCTATAAAAATACGGCACAAGAGCAGCATTGCTGCAACTCGTTTGTCTAAACATGTTCACTTTGTCCAGAAGTGAATAGGTTGAAATCGGATGTTCGTCAACTCGGCATTACGACAAAACTACGGTGGCCCATAGAGAATATCGCCTTTTAAAAATAGTTTTCACATTTTTATTACTTTTTTCCTTGGGGGTTTTCTGCAAACAGTTTGTAGTTTATCACATAATTTCTTTAGATTTCTGTCATTCCTAGTAACGTCGTCACAATTTCTTCATTTTATTTTTTCCACCGAAAACCAAAAACAATTCTTGAAAATTTTTCGACCGCGGTTGAAACTTTTCCGCCGAGGTTGACAGGTTTGCACCGCGATGAAACCTTTTAATCGCGGTTGGAACGTTAACACCGGGTGGAAATTTTGTTTGGTTTTCGTTGAAAAAGGGATGAAGAAATTGAGACGACGTTACCAGGAATGCGAGAAATCTGGAAAAAAAAATCTGTGATCAACTAGAAAATGTTTGTAGAAAATAGGTGAAAAAATAGGAAAAACCACTAAAAAATCAGAAAAAACTAAAAAAGACGATGTCACCTATAGGGCACCGTACAAAACGGGTTACGACTGTAGCATATATATTTTCCGAACCATTGAGATATCAGGGACATTAATCTCATATCCATCATCCAGCAGACTCCGCAGTGAAATTATCTCGCTTCCTCTTAATTTTCCAGTCTTTTTATTTTTTTCACAGAATTGCTCGGGAATTTGATTTAACTGATCCTGCAATAATATTCCGGCGATTGTGCCAGCCATAAACCACATAAATTTCCTGTCAGTTCCATGATATTCCTGTCCTCTCAACTGTAACTTCTATAATAAAACAAGAACCCATGCGACTTCAATAGACTTCAATAGCATGTTTGAATTTGGTATATATCCGTACTTGCAGATATGCATACTTTTACCTTCCCCCAATATAGTATTGCCCCTGCCCCTGGTATTGGCGTTTAATCTCAAAATCAACTGATTTTTTCTTGTCCAGGAATGTCAGGTATATGGTATACCTGAATATTGATCACAATCAATTGGTCATTATCCCAACCGATTCATTTCAATAATGAATATCAATGATTTTTTTCCCCCGATTTCTGTGCCACATTGGTACCAAACCATAAGCTAGAACTGGAGGTACCGCTCAGACAACCTAAGTTAACATATAGATGGACAGACAGACACAACAACAGGCTAATACGATTGATTTTGAAAACTACAAACTCGCGACTTAGCTGTATCATATTTACGTTAAATTACACTAAGTGACGTTATTCAAGTATCTGAAGGCAATGACAATTAATTAAACATACTATAGTGAGGCTACAATGACGTCATCAAATCAGATGTAAGGCTATATATTGGGCATCGAAAACTTTATCTCTAAAGATGATGTACTATGAGAAACATACTGAGCAGTAGAGAGGAAACGAACGCAAACTCAATGTATAGTGTAATCATATTTTATTAATTCATAATATGACATGTGAACGTAATATATATTAATAATTCCATTCTTGAATCATTCCAATGAAATCTACTTTATTCACAAATATATACGATTTTTTAATACTTCCATTCAAAATACGCGAATGCAGATGTGTGGAAGTTATGTATATGTGGATATGTGGATTTGACTGTGGATGTGCATATGTGAATGCGTGGATATGGGGAAGCCGATGTTTGAATGTGGATATTTGGATGTGAATATGCGAATGTGTGAATATGTGGATCTATATTTCCACTGCAATTTCTCAATATTATTCGTTGTCATATTTTTTCAACTCGTGTTTCCGAATCATTACTATCCAACATATAATCCTATACATCTTCCTCATAAGCTTGTCTTAAATACTGTTGTTTTCTCACTTCAATATCTTCACCATACTCCTGCTTTATAGGAGAATCTCTTTCCACACATTATATTATAGGTATACGCTTCTGAGTATTAGTAAATTGATCTATCTCCCTAAGATGATGCTCTCACATAGATAATGAGAAATTCAAGCAATTCTGTAAACAAAGAAACATCCCATGAATGATATCCTTTACGTGCAGTAGAACTGAAGAAAATCTTATTGCTTCTGGCTGACGGCAACTGGATCAAATGTGATCCATTTCAAAATGAGAGAAAATTTCAGCGAATACTACGCAGTTTGTACTTTCGGGTATTCTCTCCAAATGTTACCTCCATTCAAATGTGGACTCGATAGTTCTAAAGTATAAACATGTACAAGACGAATTCCCTAGCTGAGAAAATCTTCTGGCTCTATAGCACTCCAGAAATTGCTTCTATTCTTTCCAGTGACATCGAACAGGCTGTGATAGGCCGAGGTACAGTTACAGTGAAACCAATTTTGTATGGAAGTATCGGCCCGATGCGAGGGATATTGAATGGGCTAACTGTATAGTCTCCATTTGCAGTTTTCTATGTGGTGAATCCATTTTTCAATCTGAAGGGAGTTCTGGACTGAAATATTATACCAATTGTACATAAAATGTACGGCAGGTATGGTCGTCACCTCTCTCCGCATGAACGTATATTTTACAAACCTCGTCCTAGAATTTGAGCATGACGCAGTATGATGCTGGAGATTACTCGAACTTTCAACACCATATCCTATTTCGCGAGTTGATTAGCTGGGTTTTCCTCTGGTGACATGAAGATAAACTGTGGTAATAATAATTCCGTTGAGTTGGTACGGCGATCTTGATCGAGTACAGTAAAATTGAGCCTTCCATTTCAAATTTTATCTTCTTGTTGTTTAGGTGCCTAACCAAAAAACCCGACCATTATCCCGATTGTGGATCATCTGTACGTAGATAGTCATCATAATCCTTAGCGTATGGGTTTGTCTTTTTCAAATTTCTTCTAAAATTCACCATTGTTTGGCGAGCAAAATGTAACAATAACTGTTAACTGTAATAATAAGTTTATGGGGCCGCATTTGTCTGTTTCTCCGAGGAGAATTCCATCCATTCGCATTACTTTGGTATTAACATGTAGCCTACTACATCTAAGGACTGTATAATCCATACCTATAGACCCGAAAACGGAAACTCTATCGGGGCATCATGTAGGATTTATGAAGTTGGTCTGAGCTCTACAACACCCATTCGCTCACCTGCTGTTTGTACTGGGGAATAGAGAAGTGAGTGGATACCTCAGGCTGAGTTTCTGTAAATTCTGATAATTCCATGAGTAGGAGTCTCTTCAAATGAGGTGTTATCGATACAGGCTGTGTGAGAAATGAAGCCGCTTCATCTCGTTCATTACTTATATGTATTTCGAGATACTCGAAATCGCTAAGGATTGTGGGAAGGTGATGTGGCAAGGGATAGCCTCTGGATGTCATTTTCCTGTCGAATACTCCAACTTCAAGACGACGTGCTCTCGTTTCTCTGACATAAGATTCGCCATAAATGCTGAAGTATACGCATAGTTGAATTCCACCCGATGAAACTAAACATGCAAGCTGCATGAGGACTGATATCCCTACGAGTCAGATAAACCTTCATCGATATACTAGCAATGATTTATCAAAGTCAACCTTGAAATGAATTTGGAAACAATTGGATGGAGTCAGTGCTGGGAGCGATGATATGTGTCCATTATAGAAGGAGTGACGATGATATAGGTGTCCAAAAAAGGAGTGAATTGTGATGATTTGGTGCTTCAACTCGTTTTTCTTTTATATTTTTAGTTTCTAAGGTTTTTTTTGGTTTTTTTGCTAGTAGTCTTCATATAATATCATCTATGAGGGTGGTGGTTTTATACTACACATTTCCTAATAGCTTCTCAGTTTAGGAAATTACGAAAATCATTTCGTTTGTCTTTACCTCGATTTTAGCATACCAACAGTTCCAAACTGTTGCATAAACGTACTAAGCGTTGTATTTGATACTTGCGTAACAGATGGAGTGAGCTGGGTAATATGATCACACTGACAATAGGTGTTGTGCGTTATATCTGGTTAATACTGGACATGGTGTAAACGGTATTTCTGTAATACCAAGGCTCACCTGTAAACCTAATGATCCGTTTCTCGCATTGATCTAAGTGTTTAATTATAATTTAGTCTTGAAATACATTATTTGTATGGAATGGAACGTTTTACAAACCGTCACATGATCAAACTTTACGGCCTTGGTCCGATTGTTCTAATTCCCTGCTCCCTTCTCATTTCACATTACCCCAATACTCTCTAACATATAGTTTTCTCATTTCGCGTTAGTATGGTATGGCGCCTAAAAAGAGGATACACCTACTTGACTCTAGAAAGGAAACGTTGTACACGGGAGCACGTGTGCAAAAACCTCCCAGCGAATGTACTATACGGGCAATCTCCTTCAAGTGCATTCGCTATTCAGACGGTAGCCCCATTCGAGATAGCATCGTGGCTCGTTCAATATCCCTCCCACAAAAACCTTCAAACGCGCGCGAGTGCTCTCCTTAGATCATAATAGACCTATGCCAGCCTCCATTGCACTGGATGACAATGAATATTGTGTATCAGTGTCTATAGAATAGGAAAAACGCGTGTATATTTCTCCCTGTACCATTTTCAGCTTAGTTCATGAGGTTAAATGTTCTCGAGTTCAAAAGTTCACGAGGTTAAAAAATTTACTGGATCAAATGACGGCACTGCTCCCTTCACATTTCACATGACTCAACAGCGCCATTTTTACACCAAATATTCCAAGAGTTGATTGATCCAGACAAACTACGCTAATTATGACCATGCCCCTTTGAACAAAATAAAAATAATGAAAGTTTTCAGGTTTATAGTTTGGTGAACTTGCGTCAAACACCAGAAGCAAAAGAGAAAGAATACATCTGTATGTTATATCTTTATTTCAAACAACTGAAATCAACAATGTTATCCTTTTCCTCTCAAGTCACTTCCAAATTTCACATAACAGAACATTACACGAAAAAAATATCTGGAACGTTCACAGGAGAGGATAAATTAGGTGCTAACAACCACAGATACAGTACATCAATATTATAAACCTAAAGAAATCAAACAGTAACCTTTAATAACTGCTCCAAATAAGTTTGCTTGTTATAGCTGAATCATGGGATAAACATAGTTATTGCCATATACCCCCTAAATTCCCACTTCCAGGTGGGAAAACAGTCAGGTGATAGCTGCTAAGCTTGTAAATTGTAACAATTCAAACTCTTCCAGAACCATATATACCGGTACAGCTATGAATCTACTAAGGAGTGGTTTGATGATTAATTCCCACACTCTGGTCATAGACGGCTAATTCTTGGGATGTGCAAGGTAATTTTGGATACGTTCTATGTACTTCCATTCGCCCAGCCCATCCTGCTTGAGCGAGAAACTAAAGAACGGATTCCCTCCGCTTCAAAACAATGCCTGATATATATTGATAACGAACGAAATGCGGAGAGTTTCGTAACCATTGCCGTTAATTCATGTAGCTGACTGACAACAGACGATCTTAATCCTGCATGAAATCAATTACTCCGTATCAAATATCCACATGCCCAGTGTCTTCAATCTCTTCTTATTTAGTATGAAATAAATTGCAGAAAAGCTCCCGAGTCAAAGCTTAGCACATGGGGACCGGGTATCACCTCGACAGCTGTTGGGGTGCCGCCATCATTTTGTTGACAGTGACACACCGACAGTTCTTTGTCCATTGAGGAGGAAACAAAGCCAGGCGGTAAGTAGGGGAAAAACCATGCAAACACTACTGTGCCAGTTATTCATGAGAAATTGAATTATTCAAAGAATACATGTATTTAAGCATTTTGGCAATTCCCCATTTCATATTATGAATATTTCTGTTCCTGTTAACTGCCTTAAATAATATGTTTTGTTAAATGTATATTGTCACCAAATACGTCAAAATCAACGCCCAGGTATACTTAGTTTGTATTCACAGGGACTTCCCCGTATTTCCCCATCTTAACCTCACGGGAGCTTGCCCCCAGTGCGGAGCTGGGAAACAGCTGGGTGTGACGCCTTGTTAACTTCCTGAATTAAGCAGGTACACCTTAGTATCAGAATTTCTACCCACTGAAATGGTGGGACTACGTTTATTTTTTGCCTGGTGAACATAGCACAAAATTCCAGTGATCTGAACATTCAACTAACTGTTCGATAAATTATGTCCGGCGAACATAGCACCAAACTCCAAACATTTAGTCCCCCACCTCCCCATTCTTCTGTCGTCGCTTTACAGCTGAAATATTGCTGAACGCGACATTAAACCTTAATCTCTCTCCCTCTCTCTCACCCATTCCTCTGGAGGTGGCCCTCATCGAGCTCGTGGTCATAAACTTTGCAAGACAGCGAATCTAGCACAATTTCTCCGGTATATTTTGAATCAAAAATCCGTTGTCTAAGCTTACAGCACTTATATGTTCAGAAGTAAACATTGTTACCTTAGTTTTGACGCCAGTGTTCCAGACATGACGCAGTATAACCTTGAGACCTTCACCGAAAGTCAACACGAGCATAGCATGGGTAGATATTGAATTAATTCTACACGTGATTAAGCAATCTCATATTTTGAGTAACAAATAGGACTACACACAACTTCACAGCACACAACTTTACAGAATCCATTTGCAATACGCAATTACTGCTGACCATTACTCCGAAAAGCCACTTCCTAATCATTCATGTCCTTAATCAAATTCGAAAATGTCCATTTTAGTTCAGCTTAGGTAGATCTTTTTCGTAATTCGAAATCTAGTTTAAACAGCTCCCGATTTCCCTGTAAAGAAATTGATACTTCAGACTCATGTCCGTGTTAAAGCCAAACTCGTAACGCAAACACTCTTCTTTGATATGGTTAAGTTACTTTACACATTGTAGCATGACCCAATTTGCTCAACAAAGAGAAATGTTAATTAAATATATTTAAATGGTAATATTTGGTGTTCCCAAAATACAATCTGATCAAAATCTTTGCATTGTAGCTTGACCAAATTTGATCTATGATGAAGTTTTTACCAAGAAGACGGCCTACACCCAACTAAATAACAGAGAGAAAAGATTATTAAATAAATTTAAATGGCAACATTTGGTGTTACCAAAATACAATCTGATCAAAATTGTTGTCAAGTATTTTATATTCTCAAAATAGTTCTATTGGGAAATCATGTAACAATATTGCGGAAAGACCAAGCATGTTTTCCAGCAAAGGATAAATATAAACCAAAATTTACTATTATAAATACCTCAACCTGCCTTGAATGAAATCATAAATCAAAAGTGAAACTAATATATATGTACTGCTACTGATTAAAAATGCTGGTATATCATCAACAGAGAGTGTAGGGTATGATTTCACCCTTCAAAAGAAGTGGATTGTTTCTTTGTCAGAATTCGCTAATGAAGGAAATTTATAATTTCACAGTGCATTAATTATCATGTTGAGTCATCTAAAGTTCAAGAAGTGCAAAAAATAGACTCAACAGTGTATCTAATGCTGGAATCACAGAATTGTGACAAATTTCTGACAAATATCAACAAAGCTCTGATTGCTCTACTTCCTGTGATTGGATTAGGATGACTTATCATACTGTGAATTGTAAATTGTGACCACTCTATCCAAATTTCCCCATGTAAATCAGTAAGATTTATAATCCATGCTATAGCTACTAATTCACATGAATTATGGCTAGTATGTGTCAGCGGGTGTTTATTGGGGAAAATTCAAATCACTTCCTCCTACTATTTGTGGAGTTTCTGCATGACCTGTCAATCAATTCTGTTATGACAACTAAGTCAGGATATGTCTGCAGTAAAGGATATAATGACCTGGGGAGTCAAGGCATGCACCATCGACCAATTATTATCACAGGTCTCAGCCACTTGTCAACATCCTAGAACTACTAAACATTTCCTTTCATATATGTAAATACACCATGAATAAAGTCAATGACCTAAGGGTAGTTATGAAATGGGAAATCCCCTTAGCTCGGCAAGATGTTTATATGCAATACTAACACTGCAATGAATCTCCCGTACCGCCAGTACTATGCAATTGGTGGCATCTTGAATTTTTGCAGGACTTTGTATGGACAAATTCCAAGAATTATTCATGTGTTATATCAGATTAAACAAGATTTGAAGAAAAATTCATAAATGAGAAAGAAAGAAAGAAATAAACATGAGATTGATCTAATCAAAACCCCTCGGCTTTCCCCAAGTAATTGAGACCCATGTGTAGTGTGAATTGGGGAAGAGATAGTTCTATGTGGGATGATCAAGATATACCGGTAGTTGGTTACATTCAGGCATATAGGACAGAAATAGAAAAATTGTATATCTGTAAAGGGGCATAACTTTGTAAAATATGGGTCGAGGGGTGCCACTTTCGACAGGCGTCTGACTTAGCACTCTGTAAAATAAGAATCGAGACAAATAAGCTGTACCGAACACGGATCTGCAGATATTGTACATTCAGCTACAGATAACAAAATCGGAGATTATTACATGCGAAAGGGGCATAACTCCATAAGCAAAGGCGAGTAATCCTTTGTTGGCTTGTAGAATACAACAATAAGTTTCCAAAATATAGTAGCTAGAACACAGTTCTGCAAATATAGTTGGTTACATTCAGGCATATAGGACAGAAATATAAATTAATATATCAGTAAAGGGGCATAACTCTGTAAAGTATGGGCCGAGGGGCGCCACTTTCGATAGTCGTCTGACTTAGCACTACTGTAAAATAAGAACCGAGACGAATAAGCTGTACCGAACACGGATCTGCAGATATAACTTGTACATTCAACTACAGATAGCAAAATCGGAGATTATTAAATCCGAAAGGGGCATAACTCCATAAGCCGAGGCGAGTAATCCTTTGTTGACTTGTAGAATACAGGAATATAAATAAGTTTCCAGAATATAGTAGCTATATCGAACACAGTTCTACAGATATAGTTGGTTACATTCAGGGATATAGGACAGAAATAGAAATTAATATATCTGTAAAGGGGCATAACTCTGTAAAGTATGGGCCGAGTGGCGCCACTTTCGATTGGCGTCTGACTTAGCACTCTGTGAAATAAGAACCAAGACGAATAAGCTGTACCGAACACGGATCTGCAGATATAACTTGTACATTCAGCTACAACTAACAAAATTGAAGATTATTACATCCGAAAGGGGCATAACTCCATAAGCTGAGGCAAGTAATCCTTTGTTGGCTTGTAGAATACAACAATATAAACAAGTTTTCAAAATATAGTAGCTATACTGAACACAGTTCTGCAGATATAGTTGGTTACATTCAGGCATATAGGACAGAAATAGAAATTAAAAAATCTGTAAAGGGGCAGAACTCTGTAAAATATTGGCCGAGGGAAGCCATTTTCGATAGGCGTCTGACTTAGCACTATATGAATAAGTGTTGAAAATTTGGTGGTTGTGTCTCAAGCGGTTTTGCCTAAAATGCGGCAACGGACGGACGGATGTACGTACATGGCGACGACAATACCCCGAGGCCAAAATGGCCGAGGGGTAAAAATCGATTAATCTAACAAATGAGGTAAGAATGCACAAAATGTATGGACCATGAAAGTTAAATTGGAACCTTCAACAAAATTCCAGGACTTTCTATGGATTTTCCATGTCCATAAGAACTCTGCCAATATTCTGCTGGTTAATATGTACATTTACATTATTACTGCTCTGGCCACTAACACATTTATTGAAATTCTAAATACATGTATTCAAAATCATAAACATAGTCTGCAATGGGTTTAAGAATAATTTATATATGTTGTACATACACTAACATGTACACTGATGACGATAAATCACTGAACATGCTGAAGAAATTGAATCCCACCTGAGCGGACTTTCACACACCTACTGCACTTTGTTGTTTTATTGTGAGAACTGTAACCTGATCAATATATACATAAGATATTATTGGAAAGTTTATTTCTCCAGGGGGATAAATATGTGAATATATTGTTGTGAGATGGATAGATATAAAGTCATTCAAATTAGATGCTCGTATTTTAATACACTGAGCTTCCATTTTCAAATCTCTATTTTTCAACAAGTCATAAATTTTCTAATTTCCATTCAATTGATAAGTTTTCTGAGTAGAACAACCATGGAAACTCTTCAACATAATGTGGTGCCTCATTTAAGTGATACAAAGATTAGAGGCTATTAACTGATAGCAATGTCCCCCTGCACTGATTTCGTGTGAATTAGCAGCTTAATGTTGTCTATGCTTAATCAGGTAAAAGTTTCATCACAAATAATACGATTTTGATTTTTCCTAAGCACACATTTTATCTGCATCTTGTTCTTAAGGAATGTTGTACATGTATAATTTTTTTTTTGTGAATTCGAACCACCAGGTGGGATACAAGTCCTTAATTAATCAGTGCTCACTGGAATGAGCTATGGTAGGAAGGTATATGTACATTTTATCTGTCAACAGTTCAACTTATCTTCAGTTCTTATCATTAATAATCAAGAACATCTGTTATTCTTCTCATTTCAATAAATTACTGTTCCAGCAGTAAAACTAATGAAAGAAAATGGACTTTCATTGTCATGAAATAAATGATCCACAGTAACCGAATGGTGAACTGAGAAACTGATAACGGCATGGTTGAACGTCAATGCTGTGTGTCGCACTGCGCATCTCTATTCACGGTTCATCTTTCTACGTAGTATGGACGGTTATGAGTGGATAGGACATAACATAGTTAATCTGGACAGGAGATGGTTAACATACTGCAGCAGGTGTTGTGGTTTCTAAGTATCAATCAAATGCTCACTCAATGTAAATTAAAATTATCCACCATAACATTGGGGCGCAAGAATCCAACAAGGATCCTGTAAACGTAGCCTCGAATGGATTCTGGTAATCACATTCCAACCACAATCTTGGGTAATGTGATACACTTATCATAGATTTCCTGGACCTTGGGCAACCTTACAATTTATCAGTCTGAGGGAAGTTTTTGTTGATTGGCCAGATGTTAAGAGTTGAGCTGAAGTTGGCTGTTCGTCTATTCACAGGTCAAGGTCATTACACCCCGATGTTTATAGAAGATGATTTTAATCACATATAGACAAAGTGTGCCCGGCACAACTGCAGTTTCACATCAGCCCTCACGAAGGAAACCCAACTCAGCAAAAATCTTGTGGCATCCAAATAACCTGGATTTAACGCAATGTTAGAAATTGCTGAGGAGAATTTACTGTTCCCACCACCTATTCCTCAGCATTGCTGATTGCCGAGGATAATTGAGGGGACTGGATTCTTATATATCAAGATACATTACTTAACCAGATAGTAGATGTATCATGTGGGATGAAGTTGTCTGTGTGTCAAATTCAAAATCATACAGGAAAACTTTCCTAAGTTATAATGGGATTAGTATGATGACTTACTCACAGCAAATTTCAATATGTTCTAAGAGCTCATTATGTTTGTCGGAATCATATTCCTTTTTGCATTTTGGACACTGAAGAAGACATATTTCTTCCATCAATGTTCGATTGACTTTTTTCTTCGATTTATCCCCCTTGATTACAGGTACATCTTTATTATTTTTCCTGTCTGCACTTCTGGGGACATCCGGTGAGGATGGACCATCTTCTACCACCTGGCCTCCATCAGCGACCTCCACCGGAACCAGCAGTCGAGGTAAAGGTTTCACGCCACGGGCCATTAGACGCTGCTGTAAAAGTGCAAATTTTACACCACTACTACAGAGAAAACTTTCATGAATCAAATATAGTCAGTTTCAAAAGTTGGTTAGGTGGGGTGGACAGTCTGTAAATTCTGAACGTCACTCCCAGTCCCATAACTTTTTCGCTAAAGATATACAGGGATTCATAGTTTTGTACAGAGTATTTTTGTGGCACTCAGGGAGTGAAATTGAATATTCAACTGATTATGAAGAAAATTAAGGGAAAATTTTCAGTTTTATATATAATTCTGGGTGAAACCCAGTTCATGGGATGGAATTGAGATTGTAGAAAAATATGTTTGGGCCCAAATAGTTGTCTCCCAGCATGAATCCTCAATATATGGTAATCTCCCTAATAATCACAGGAAGTGAAATATGAAAAATTATTAGAACAGGAAGTTGACAAAATTGTTCAAAATCATGCATATAATCTATTATATCTCCATTATTTCAATGATTTTAGAAGGTGATCAAATTTATTACAACCACTGATTGAATTTTGTCCCTAAAATTGGGGGAGATTGAATTTTGATAGGGGGACTGAATTCTTAGAGGGATTATCGTACTGTGTAATTTAAGTGTCTCACCTCTGGCTCTATATTATAGCGGGGCATATTGCCATAGTTTTGGTGAGTCTGGCCTGTGGACGGGATATTCATGGATTGGTAATGTGGACGGGGTAATGTGGGTTGGGGACTGGGTGTCATCTGCTGCTGCAGTACCTCTTGCTGTACCCGGGATATCTAAAAATAGATAGCAAAATTTGTCATCAATTTTAAAAGACAAACTGTCAAGCAATCATGAATCTTCTTTTGATTTATCGACTGAATTAGAGGTATAAATAGTACATGTATAAATGAACAAACATAAAGAAAACTGATTGAGTAAGTAAGTAAGTAATGTCTCATGAAGTAATACTCTTTAATATTTTCATGACAATATAATGTATTGGGGTTGTACAGGTAGTAATCCCCAGAAATTAGATACCTACCACGACAGTCATGATAGTGGAGGACTCTCATCTAATGCAGACATGTAAATAAGAATTTTTCCATGTTCTGAAATTGTTCTTAAATTAACCTGGAATGGCCAGATTGTCCAACATACTACGATCTGGCTCAGGGCAGATGCATGCATCACCCTTCCCCCTTAATCACTGCAAAAGGTCTTAGCCATGATGCAGTGCATGTGGAATCATCATTTAGGGGCGTTACAGTGAGGTATGTGCATATATATATTTCTTGAAATGATCCCCAGCCCCACCCTCACCCCTCATCCAAACCAAAAAATATGATATCATACAAGTAAATGATATAGCTAAAAAAATTGAGAACTATACAACAATGACGAAACCGTGTCCTACCTCTCTTCTCAGCATCTGGTTTTCTTGTTCCAATTCGGACAACCGCGACTGAGCCTTCTCACGATCCTTTCTCTCAGAATCAAAATCCTCTGTACAAATTTGAATCTGAGCCTTCAGAGCTTCAATATCTTCCTGGCTGTGGCTCTGCGTGGGTAAGCTCTCCAGACGCTGTGACGCCTTGCGGAGTTCTTCCCCCTGAATACTGTATGCCTCTTGAAGGCTCTTCATCTCGTTCTCTTGGGCCGCGAGTCGAGTCTGAAGCTGCAGTTGGAAAGTGAGAAAATCTTTGTGATTCATCCGGGAGATTAAGTTCAAGTGTTATTATCATGATCAGTAGGTTTGTCTTTATCTTGTGTTCAAACCAACCTTCTAATGTGTTTATCACTAGGAGGTTCTTTATATTTGAGGGTGGATATCTACTCATATCAAATTTCAGAACTTTCAGGCAATTTTGACTTTTTTCCTGTTATCATGATTATCAGTGTGGTATAATCTCACAATGATCAGATACTGCTCCGCATGAAATTTAGTTCAATTCGTGGGTTAACTTGCGAACACTGCCACAAAAACATATTGGACCGACAATTTCTTCAAGTCGAATCAGTTTGATATACCTTTTTTTAAAATTATTTTCCAGTATTTCTAAGGACGTGGAAATAAATTTAGTTAAATTCCATAACTGTCGAAGCGTGGAAGATGTATTTTGAACTTCATCAACATTCCAGGTTTCTAAGTGAGAAGACCAGGTCTAGCGAACTTCTCCAAGTATGCACCTCAGTTCCTCGTCCATCCCTCCATTTCCTCCGAACGATCATGAATATTGCTCTCCATGCAAAGCAGCATTGTTGTGAAACAAAATGATGCTTCGGTATAAGAGATGATGGTGTAGAAGTTAGTGAAGAAGATGGTGTAGAAGTTAGTGAAGAAGAACAGACTCTTCTCCGCCATAACGGTTTAGCTTGAAGTCTCTGGTTGATTCCATCGACAATATTCTGATCAAACAGACCCACGCAAACCTTGGATATTGGAGAGAAATTGTCTGAGTGCATGAAACTTTGTTTGATGGAGGAGAAATATTTCAAGGGCACAAGGATTGGATGGGGGTAAGCTCTAGGATTTCTGGTCCATACACATGGAATTGGCTTCGAGCACACAGATAAAGATGGATCGACAAGGACCGGAGGTGCATGCGTGGAGGAGTTCGCTAGGCCTGAATATGATTTTAAAACGTACCGAAAAACCTGATTCCTACAACCAAAATTGCTCTGAAAGTCAAACTTGTCTAAACTACTTCACCTGGCAGCCAAACAGTGATGCAAAATAACATAGTCTACTTCGAGAAATACAGGCAAATCACCAAATATTTCATTGTGCGCACATACTTTGCCCACATTAATCTTCTTCAGTAATAATGTAACAAATGCTAACAAGGTACCTGCTGTTTTTCCGAGGCGACGGTTTCCAGTTTTTGACGTGATGTAATGAGGGTGTTTTCCATGTGTTTTTGCCTCTCTTCTGACATTTGATTGGCTTGTGCTGTCTGAAGGTTGACCTGTAACTCATGGATGGTGTAATGTAACTTCTGTACAAATGATTCCCTTTGATCATTATACATCTTCCACCGACGATTCATCTCTTCAAGCTGCAACAAAACATCATATCAATTTATTTCTCAAGCAATTTATTAGCTTATTTTTGAATGGCACCATTGGTAAAACTCACGTCAACCTGCTACTTGATTTAATGTTGCTGAATAGGGTTGAGTGAATAGGGTTTAACATTTTTTTTTCAGCTATCATGATGGAGAAGGGAAGGGAGGGGATGGGGAGGAGCGGGGGTATCTACTTGTAACAGAGCAGATCTAATGCTGCCATTTTATAGAGCTGTCCACTGAAATATCATGCTGTAGGCAGACAGGACACCCCACTCAGTCACATTATACTGACACTGAGTGAATCAGTCCTTGTTCTATCCTCTTAATGCTGAGCGTAAGCAAGGAAGCAAAAAGTTCCATTCTCCAAGTCTTTGGTATGATCCAGTCTGGGATTGAACGTAGTACCTACCGCTTATGAGGCCGAGACTCTAACCATTTAATAGGCCACCGCAGTGCGGTCTGAATAAGTTATAAGACTTATTGGAAAATGTCCTTGTCTTAGAGTGATAAAATTGTATTTGAGTAAATGTAATTTATATTAAGACTGAATCCATCTTATAACAGCTGAGTGAGTATGATTTAACATCGATGGCGATGGAATGATGCTATCAGGGTGATGGAATGATGTTATCAGGGTGATCAAATGATGCTATCAGGGTGATGGAATGATGGAATGATGTTATCAGGGTGATGGAATGATGCTATCAGGGTGATGGAATGATGTTATCAGGGTGATGGAATGATACTATCAGGGTGATGGAATGATGCTATCAGGGTGATGGAATGATGTTATCAGGGTGATGGAATGATGTTATCAGGGTGGAATGATGTTATCAGGGTGATGGAATGATGCTATCAGGGTGATGGAATGATACTATCAGGGTGATGGAATGATGCTATCAGGGTGATGGAATGATGCTATCAGGGTGATGGAATGATGTTATCAGGGTGATGGAATGATGCTATCAGGGTGATGGAATGATGTTATCAGGGTGATCAAATGATGCTATCAGGGTGATGGAATGATGGTGTTATGGTGATGGAATGATGCTATCAGGGTGATGGAATGATGTTATCAGGGTGATGGAATGATACTATCAGGGTGATGGAATGATGCTATCAGGGTGATGGAATGATGTTATCAGGGTGATGGAATGATGTTATCAGGGTGATCGAATGATGCTATCAGGGTGATGGAATGATGTTATCAGGGTGATGGAATGATACTATCAGGGTGATGGAATGATGCTATCAGGGTGATGGAATGATGCTATCAGGGTGATGGAATGATGTTATCAGGGTGATGGAATGATACTATCAGGGTGATGGAATGATGTTATCAGGGTGATCAAATGATGCTATCAGGGTGATGGAATGATGTTGCCATGGCGATGGAATGAAGTTATCAGGGTGAAGGAATAATTTGTAATCCAACTGTTACCATGGTTACCATGAAGGACAATGTTAAACTCGCTACATGTATAATAACATGGTGTACTCACACTCTGAACTGATTCATTTAATCGTCTATTTTCATCTTTTAATTTAGGTATCTCTTCTCCATCTTCAAGTTTAAATTCTCTCACAGTAGTTGGCATCTGAAAGTAAAAGTGGTCATACATGTAAATAAACAAATAAACATTACGCATAGCAATAGCATGCAGCCGAAACAACATCTGAAAGCAAAGCAGTCATATTAATAAACAAATAAGGTCATTAGCCTGCAATGTACATCGGCGCCAACACATTAGGATGTTGTTATATTTTTTTTATATGATTTATAGTGTAATTTCACATTAACTGATTTTCAATTCGGCAAGGTCAGCAAACCTGGCAAAGGAGTTTATTCAACCTGATATGTACACAATCTAAAGTCTTTGTTTTAGCCTTGAGATGACAAATCTACCCACCACACCACACAACTGTAATCCAGTTTTTATCTTTTTATCTTATCTCAGCCATGTTCACACACTGAGATGGTTATCTAGTTTCAAGCTTACACAATCATGTGCCAATATCATGAAATATGGAGAAACTAAATTTTAAATTTGCTCCCCACTCATACAGAACTCATTTTAAATTTATAAAACAATGAATATTGGTCACTGTAGAGTAAATTATACAATATGCAGTTTTAGTTAATTACTGGACCTCTAACATGACTGATATGTAGTACGTGGACTAGTTCTACATTTTATTGCATGACTCAACAATATAATAATAATAATTATGATAAAAAATTATACGATGACAATGAAGGATGATTTTTAACCAATGATAGTCAGATCTCTCATTTATTTATATAATATCATCATTAAGCCTACATGAACCTGGCCTTGGGTGATGGGGAGAGGAATTGATCCATTTTACATACATGATGAAGTAATTGTATGATGGAATCCTACATGTATGCATCATGGTGACTATCATCAGCTGACACTGACATAATATGGTAATGTAGGACAATAACAATAATTGCCCACCTGACAACTAATTTATGATTGGAACTATAAATGGTGCATGATTCATGTGTCTGACTGGTGAGCAAAAATGGGAGGGTTATTCATGGCTCAATAAATCAGAACAAAAATTCTTGACATTTATTGCTGGGTACTAGAAAAATGCCATGCTTAAGGCACTTCTCCTGGGCCCATGACAATAGGCCGGGAAGGACCTTAATATATATATGATCATGTCATAGATTTCAGCTCTTAATATTGTTTTAATTCTGGAGCTAAACAGAACAGTTTGGAATCAGAATTAGTCATAATATATTCAAAGGAGACCAGGGATGTCATTATAAGGCAGTAGGCGTCCCTTTTCGGCCCCCTATATGACCAAACCAGTCGCCTACTTTCCATGTAATTTCTGTACTTGAAACACTGAATAGCACTTCTTGTGGCCATCTACTGCTGCAAAGGCCAGGATGCTATTGGGGGGGGGATGGAGGGATGGTACAAAGTATTCTTCAACAAATGGGCAGTCAACTTCAATTGCCAACCAAGCTTTAGAGCACAATGATTGGATAACCAGGGTGTGAAATAGTCCTTTGCCCAGTTGCCCGGGGCAACCAAATTTTCTTTTGGGCAACCAAATTCTGCTCGAGTACCCATGCATTTGATGTGCTGGTTGCCCGTGCTTGCTCATGGGCAACTAGAAATTGTTTTCCTATTTCACACCCTGTAATAACAGACAGCTAGTGTCTCCAGTGACCAAGAGGTGCATATCTGTATCTATTTGATTAGGCATTATAACTGACTGGGCAAGAGAAAGGGTTTGTGATATATCATAAAATGCATCTATAATATTAAACACTAGGAAATACATGTACCCAAACAACATTTTAGTAGGGAAAAACTTTGGGCCAGTTTGATTGCCCACCTCCCAAATTCGCTGTGGTTGTGCCAGCGGAATGACCTAATTTCTGCCAGTCATATCTCGAAAAAAATGGCGATGAATGTATGCTGTATTTTTGTGGCAGTGGATATTAGGGAATATAGTTTTTTCGAGATGTGCACAGCCGATTTACTACATATAAAGTAAGGCTGTTTTTCAGTGGTTTGCACTCGATCATTGTCCATAGCAGCTTCCAAACAAACAGCTTATAAATAATTGGACAGTCAAACTGAGGCCTGCTGAGACC
The DNA here is from genome assembly GCA_036873755.1 of Hanleya hanleyi. NCBI lineage: Eukaryota > Metazoa > Mollusca > Polyplacophora > Lepidopleurida > Hanleyidae > Hanleya > Hanleya hanleyi. Next base: position 10,679 of record JAVTVY010022584.1, on the reverse strand, counting down.
AGTGATAGGGAAATGATGGAGGGGGGCGGTAGAGAGCCTCTAGATGTGTGCTATTATCTAGGACTTTCCACAATATGTTTATGACCTACATGTATAGATGGCAATGACAGGGGTATATATTTGCAGTTTGTACTCTGTATGGACTAAGCCTCTACTCCATGCATGTCAGATCAAAGCCTTCTCTTTAACCTGCATGATGTAGTAACTATATATATATACACATTTACATAGCCCAATGTGCACCCAAACTCTTCGGGTGCAGGCGTGCTTTAAATTTAGGGAAGTGTGGTCTTGACATGTACCACGTCTATTGAAGTTAGTTGTTTTGACAGCTTATACCATTGAAGAAATATCCTAATAACATCAACCAGTATATAAAATCTGCCTGTCCTATATATTATATAACTTTCTGCTAGATTTGGGTAGTCCATTTCCTACATTTTTCATCTCTCGCTGCCGCATGTTAACAATTTTTGCCTGTCCAGTGGCCAGGTGGATGGGTCTCTGGCTAACACCATGACATCCACATTGGTGGGCAGACACACTTACTTTTACTTTAAACTTTAAGAACACGGGGTAACTTGAGGTCAAGTTCAAGAGTTTTGATCAATAAGCATATTTGCATCTGAGGTGTACATCTAGAAAATCTAGCTTTAAAGCTTCAAGAGATACTGTGCAAACAGCACATGTATATATAGCTTTACCGAATAATTTTACCTCAGAAAATATGTCACCATCAGTCAAGTTTAATAAGATTCTGGTCGATCTGGATTAGAAAATATAGTTCTAATCATTCAACAGAATGTTCAGTACTGGCCTGCAGACTCGTGAGATGGATAACAATGTCATGGTGATTAGTGTTCCTTTTCATATCATTTTCTATTGCAACCAAGGACGGACACTTGTCCACAATGACATGAATATGAATGTGGAGACAAATGTCCTAGCTGGGTTAGAAGATAGGAACCAGACACTTTTAGCCACCGGACATTCTTAGCATCCACATTTAACTATTGTAGGCTTACTTTGTAGATCTAAACCTGCACCAGGAAGTCCAAAGATCTATCCTATTATTGATTGACTCACTGAACATGCTAAAGGTATTACTGGGAATCCTGTTTACAGAGGTCTGTCAGACCTACCCTATTGGCAAACTTTTGTTCAGTAGTGTCAGTAGTGTCAGGCCAGGAAAAAAGGTTTTATCGACTCTAACAAAAAGTAGGGCATCGACACATTTTTTATCGTTTTCTGTCATTTTATTTTTTTTCTGGAAATGTCCAGATTAATGACAGTGATAAGCTCATACATCATGGAGTTCATATATGTCAGGCCTCAAACCTGAAACATTCATTTTCCAAATTAAAACTATTTCAACATCTAACAGCCTATTGTAAAATCTAACACCAGATACAGACAAATTAGGTTGGTGGCTTTTGCCTTGGCCAAGGGAGATAACTTTGCTTTAAATTTGTGAAAGACAAAGAGTTGAGGCACAGGATTCAGAGCCCAGAAACAAGAGTTTTTTTTTTTTTTGCCTTACCCAGAAATACAAATTGTACACGGACATCTGTTTACAAGGATATTTACATGTACAAACAAAATAAATGATTTTGGATCCTGCTCTAAACAATCAGTCTGTAATAAATCATGCATGTGTGATAACAGACATGTATCTAAACATTACCGGTATTTGAGAACAACAAGGGGAATTCCCATGGGAATGATGTACATCAATTTAGAGGAAACCCATAGAATCGCACTCCCAGTTTTTTTTTTCGTTTTTTTTCTCAACTGTTCTCTATAGGGGCTGATAGCTTCATGGCAGAATGCATAATGTTTTCAGAAATAAGTACATGTACGCCTACAATTGCTCAATCTGATGGATGGTAAACTGTCACCTCTTCATTCATGCCCTTGTTGACATACTTGTTACATAATCAGTGATATTACATGCATCTCTAAGTGCAGACAATTACAACCTATGATGTAGGCAAAGAATGTTCTAAATCATATAGATTGAATCTTCCATTCAGAGTCTTCCATTATACAAAAAAAAAGTGACTTTGTTTTTTTCACCCGTCCTGAAAATGATTTCATATTAAAAGTTAAAAGATCACTATTTTGAATAAATCCCATAAATGGGCTCTCCTCAACTATGAATAATGGTCAACTTTTAAATGAGAGTAAAATTAGAAGAAGAAAAAGTCATTTAACTATACTGTAAGAAACTGAAAGGTCTAACACCTGGAATACAATGTATGGTTGACAAGACATTAAGAAGTTATTAACAACAATTTGATAACTCAATTTCCACAAATTGAAATTCAAATTTAGATGTAGTATCAGAATATCACAATTGTCACAAATCTTTAATTTCCTGAATGGACCGCTTGCAGAAAATAAATAACTTGTTCTGATCATGATTTCAACTTACTGTGATTAAATTGAGCAAACCTTGATGAGGTATCAAAAACTTCAATCAATAAGGATGTTGAAACCTTAAAGTGAATTCTCACCCTTTCTTGAAAGCTATTTTCTGTTCTTGACTTCTCATCTAATTTCAATGCCATCTGTTGACAGGTTAATGCGACCTCCTTTAACTGTTGTCTTAAATGTGTTGACTCGTCCGCCAGTGATATTCGCAGAGTTTCATATTTCTTTAGATCATGTTGCATTTTCTCAATGTGCATGTTTAGTTCTGATATCTTCTGATCTTTTTCACTTTCTGAAGATCGCAGAATGCCACTGAAGCTGTCGCATTGTCGTTTTAAACCAGAGTTCTCAATTGACACCGTTTCAATTCGGTTTTCGGATTCTTGCAGTTGCTGAAATGACAAAAAGAAATTCCTGAAACAATGAAAACTTGAGTGGTTGAACTCCCCCGAATTTAAAAAAAGTAATATTCAGTGCACAGCCTGGAAGCAATCCCAAGTGAGATCTTGAGGCAAGGTGCAAACGATATCAAATTTGGAGAGAATCCATTCAGGATTTCAGGATATTGTCCACAAACACAATATTAAATCAGCCCACAGGTATATATACAAAATTTTAACTTGACCCCAAGGTATGCCAGGTGGCAACACCAACAACAATCCCAAGTGAGACGCTGAGGCAAGGTACATGTACACACATCAAACATTCATGTAATCAATAAGATTATTTCAGACACAAAATCAGCTAAGTGAGCAGCCAATCATGTTGGGGCCATCCTTTCTAGATCGCCACTCCCCACGAGCAGAGTATTGAAGGTCTACATGTACACAGTCTGTGAGTTCTGCCTTGAACTCAGCAGTGATCTCATCACTGATGGTCTATTAAATGTAACTGTGACCTTTGCAAGTTTGTGTCATATTCAAGATAATCTTCTAAATTAAAGGATTAATACCCTGCTTCTTATTTTACGAGTCCTCAATTTCAACAATTTCGATGTTAACGGTATTAATGTTATTGTAGTGCACAGTGCCACAAGCATGTCAGTGCTTGTCATGTTATAATATGGAATGACTAACCATGTGACAATGCTACACTGTCACAAATCTATTCCATTCTCTGCATTGCTGCAACATCCCGCAGACATTGGAGGATGCTCAAATTATGACGACGTTAACATCATCTCTGACGTCGGAAGGCGTGGTGAATACTTCTCTCCCACTTTAGAAAGCTGAGAGCACTTAAAATTGAACCCTCTGAGACAGAATATGAGTGAAATGTTTGGGAAACTTTTCATCATTCACATTGTTATCTTGAATATCATGCCATGAGCAATACTGACCTGTCGTAATGCGTGGACCTCCTCTGGATCCCCACTACTATTACCCAATAAAGTCCGAAGTCTGGAATTCTCTTTTACCAGGTTATCCATGATTTGTTTGGATGGACCCGGAATAAACACTTCGTCCTCGTCCAGTTCGACACTCGAACTTAAACCGTTTTGTTCTAGTCGACTTTGTAGATTGTTCACAGCCACCTCTAAAACCTTAACTTTCTTTTGGGCCATGACCAAGTCTTGTCTCGTCTCTTGCAATAACTGCGCGATCGTTTCTGCGCCATCTTTCTGACTCTTCTGTGACTGTAACTCCCTCTGCAGTTGTCTGATAGTTATTTGATAATTTTCAACTTTCTCTTTAAAAAAATTGCACTCCTTCTCCAGACTTTGCAATGAGGTATTGTGTGATGAGGTGCTCGACGGGGGGTACCCAGTTGCGGGATATCGCTCCCTTGGCCCATCTTCATATAGGTCTGTGTTGTCTTCCATGTTGCATTTATGTCAATCTAAAATTGATAGAATGTACAATTACATTATAGTTTACATTACTCATTATCCAATAATATATCCAATAAACCATATTGTGCATTCACTAATTACTGCAGCAAGGGGTGGACATACATGTGTACATATGAACATTTCATCTGGGTTGGAGCGGTCATGGTGAGGTTCATAAGTTTGGGACACCATATTTAGTTTTCTGTTTTATTTCAACACAAACTTAAGAATAGGACAACATGATGTCTGATAGCCAAGTTTTCATTCGTTCCATAACTCAACCATGCTCCCTCTATAAGCTTATCAATTGCTACAGTCCTGGACCACTACGCTTCCTGCAATAAAACAACTGTTTCCCAATGAATTTCTCCAGTATTGATGGAGTAAGTTCTAAAACATTTTGATACAACATGTAGCTGTGAGGAACTGAGGTTTCTATAATCGGTCTTCAAACATCAGTGAGTGATACGAAAAGGTTTGTATAATGCGCAGGTCATGTGACCTGTAGGCTTGGAAAATTAAATCGTTCAGTGGTGTTTGAGGATTACACATACAATAACTTCTCATGACTATCAAAATGTTTGCCAAACTCAATAAAAATAGTGGACAGAAAGCGGCAAGCATTTTTTTTTTTTTTTTGCTTGGTTTATGTTAATATCTCTTTTATCAATGTTTTGAAGACCGATATGACCCTCGCTTCCCCATATGATGATAGATGTCATGTATATTTTCTTCCAAGTGTTCAAGCTGAAGTTCACTTGTATACACAAAATATGGGCAATGCAACAAGTCAAAGTGTGACATGCATGGTGTCTGAAAAAAAAAAAAATGCCTCATAATGGGAAAGCGAGGGTCACTGCGAATGGCTCATGTACAGCTAATCATCAGTGTTCGAAACATTGATAAAAGTGACAAGCATCAAGGAGAAGCAGTTATTTTCAAGAAAATACCCAGTACGGTAGGGAACATCAAATGGCCATTTCATATGGTAAGGATTTCACTTGATAAAGATCAATCCAATCTCGTCATGTGTATCTGGCACAGGTATCATGCCCACAAGTGGGGTTCTGGGTCCCTACCTATGTGGTTTCCGGGCGTGAAAAGGAATAAGAACCAAATATCGTGATATGACTGAAATAGTGTTGAAAGCGACGTTAAACCATATTCATTCACTCACTGGCAGGTATCATGATCAATAGGAACAGTTGTGAATACTGTAGACAATCTCCATCTTCTAGAGCAAGTCAATTTCTACGCTAACAAACTAGCCGGTAAAGTGAACCACCTAAAACCATAAGACAGACTAATAAAATCATAAGAGAGCGATTGTAGTAGTTGAGAAACATAAGTATGCCCATCAAACGTGGTGATTATGTCATGTATATGGTTGGTGGTAGGGGACAAATTATTTTCAATTCCTAGGATTAAATTGATTTAGACCTCAATCTAAGTCCACTGTTAAATTATTGCTTCAATTCCTCAGCCTATGTAGACCCGAGTTCATTTATGGAAATGAATTTTATTTAATCCGCGGTCTTGATTCTTCTAGTCCGAGGTTAATGTTCAAGTCCTTAGCTGTAGTCCACCAATCAAAATTGAGTTCCTAGTCCGATGTTTTCTCACTCAAATTAAACAGACTAGAAACTCGGTTTCGATTGGTGGATTAAAGCCTAGGCCTTGAACGTTTTTTTTAACCTTGGACTAAGGATCAAGACTGCCTCAGATTAAATAGAATTCATTTCCACAAATGAACTTGGGGATTTAATCCTAGGTCTATATCAATTTATTCCATGGTTTAGAACGTTTTCTTACTGGAAACGGTGCACTTATAGATTGAGGTCTATATCGATTTAAGCCTATAGCCATAGGCTTTGAACAAATCTATTGAGAACGTTTTGTTTTATTTTTTGAGAAATAAAAAAATGATGTGTTCTAAAACTTATATCACTGGTACAATGCAACTATTATAGTATTCATTGAAAATATTAGCAAACAACACCAAGTAGAACTATCTGTTTGACTCGTTTTCTGTTATGGGTGGTCATTCTCTGGGTTAAACATGTTAAATATTTCTGTCACCTACTGCCAACCATACCCGAACCACCAGTTCCACAAACCATTTTGACCGAGGCCAGTGATTCCAAGCTGTAACAAAGAAATGAAAATAATAATTACCTCACTTCAAGGCATCACAGTACATCGTCGTATTGAGGTCACATACACAGTGCCACCATGTACCTTACCAATCCTAGTTGTTGTTGTTGTTGAAATCTAGTTCAATTTTCTCAGACTTTTTGGTTGAGTATCTGAATCAAAATCTTATGTTAGACAGAATAAACGTTAGTTCTGACTTTTAACATTCAATTTTCCAGTTTCGATAGCTAGAAAAGCAATAAACACGATAAACCGGCAACTTTCCAGATGCATCCTTTTCCGCCTATGCGTGAATGAGGTCAATGACTACACGGAACGTGATTGGTAAAATAGCCCGCAAATAGATCGCAAGGAAAGTATAAGGGGATTCCCCTACAAAACTTGTAGACCGAGGGTACCTACTATCAGAAACGCATGCCGCCGACAAAACTAGAAAAAAACCCAACAACATCTGATTAATTTCTCATGGAAGAGAGGGCCTGAGCATGCAGATTTCCCACATAAAACAACCTTCATCCTAGTTTTAGCGTCGTACTTTGGTGTACCGCGCCAATTTGCCTGGGTGAACGACAAAAGAAAGGAAGACGAACCATGTATACACTCCCTGTTTCTACGCATTAAGTTTATTAATAAATTCAATGGTCTACGTCAGATTTTGCAGTGGTGAAGTCCCACGTTCTGCTTCTTCTCGGGACGACGTTAGTCTATTTAGTTTCTTATATTTTCAACGCCTGAGATCTGAGATCTGGCATACATGTATGTGTATGTAAGTACGTGTATGATCAGAACTAAAGTACCGTATTCAGCGATCTGAGCAAAATCGATTTTATTTATTCATTTCTTTTTTTTCTTTCTCATGATGGGAGATAATCCGATCCACTGTGGTGGAAATTGGTCCAACCTCCAGTTGTTGCCCCTGATTTGAAGATCTGATGTAGTAATTGTCGACGTAAGTAATGCAACACTATCAAAAGAGAGTTTTTCGAGCTACCAAAAGTGTACGGTCATAAACCACTTATTTCTCTTATGTCACTACTCTCCTTTCAGAGTTCAGACGTCAATTTGCCTCCTTCAACAGAAACGAAGAGCATATTCGCAAAGAAACACAGGGACATTAACTCGCTATAGATGTACTCCTATAGCAGGAGACTACTGTCACTTCAACGCATCTCTACGGAACCGTAGAGGGGACATGCACAATCTTTTTTTCGCAGAAAATTATCTCGTCCCACGACATAATTATCTCGTCCCACGAGATAATTATCTCGTCCCACGAGATAATTATCTCGTCCCACGACATAATTATCTCGTCCCACGACATAATTATCTCGTCCCACGACATATTTATCTCGTCCCACGACATAATTGACCAATAACAACAGGTTTTACAACTACGTTGTTAACGAATGAAAGCGCACGTAACTTGCGAGATGAAGTGTCTCATATACCGGTATATTCTTCCGAGCAGCTCGCCCAAGCTCTCTGCTGGGTCAACCTGAGTTCGGGAATTAATGCGACACGTCGTCCCTAATGACTTCCTTTGACGATGAGTTTTATTGACAATAGGCTTGTTTTCCTGAACGCCAACAGTATACGGCCTATTGTTAGCTCATCAAAAGAGCTAGAGGAACTACTGCTTTCGCAGAACTTCGATATTAAGGGCTTCGTGTACATAAAACTAATAAAATTTACGTAGTTCAATCCAGCGTTCATTCTGCACGTATTGCAGTTCACCATGAAACAACTAAATTGGTATATTTTTGATAAATGTGAAAATCCTGTATCATTAATTAGATGGGAGATTTGTGTGTGTGTGTGGGGGGGGGGGTTACGTCATGACGTCAAGTCTGTATGTTATAACATTGGCAGATCAACACCATCGTGGCGTTAAAATAATATGGTACGTGGCGTTTTCGGCAATTCTGAATCGATTTTATTGAAAGACAGGAATAAAATTAGTATTTTTTAGTTAATATACTGTGTGATTTAAGTTTCAATGTTGTACGATAAATGGTCTCCGATATATCGCCGAAAACGTCTGGGATATATTATCTGGGACAGAAGTAGTATACAAAGAGTAAATGGAGTCCAGTTGACCTCAGAAATTTGCATATTTTGTGGAGGACACGTGGAGGTCACACGCGACAGCCAATCAGAAGCGAGTATTGTGTCACATGGGGTGTGGTGGTGGTGGGTGGTGGGTTTAAGATGGCGGCTGTGGTGGTGGTGGGTGGTGGGTTTAAGATGGCGGCTGTGGTGGTGGTGGGTGGTGGGTTTAAGATGGCGGCTGTGGTGGTGGTGGGTGGTGGGTTTAAGATGGCGGCTGTGGTGGTGGTGGGTGGTGGGTTTAAGATGGCGGCTGTGGTGGTGGTGGGTGGTGGGTTTAAGATGGCGGCTGTGGTGGTGGTGGGTGGTGGGTTTAAGATGGCGGCTGTGGTGGTGGTGGGTGGTGGGTTTAAGATGGCGGCTGTGGTGGTGGTGGGTGGTGGGTTTAAGATGGCGGCTGTGGTGGTGGTGGGTGGTGGGTTTAAGATGGCGGCTGTGGTGGTGGTGGGTGGTGGGTTTAAGATGGCGGCTGTGAAAGATGTATTCATCCGCGGTCATGTCTGGCGGTGATTCGGTCGCGGGAAAAACCTTCCGCGGAGAAAAAGTAGTCCCTAGATAAAATGGTCCGATGGGGTCGAGTAAGGTATCCAAGTGAAGCTTATGTGAAGGGGCATCTAATGGGCTGAGTGTGGGGTTGACATATCGGCCTTCTGCGCATGCGCGGTGGCCGAAGGGTATGAAAATAGCCGTTTTGGGAACAACAAGTTTAGTAATGTTTATATAGTTTATTATCCCAATGTTACATCATACCCAGGCTGGGGGGAGCCGCCCTGGGTATGTTTAGTATGTTCACAGCAAAACAAATTGAAATATGAAACACCATGTTTTATTATTTAACACATTGTCACATTAGGTCAAGTGTTTACTGAGCTCAAGTCAGCGAGCAGCATGTAGACATAGAGTGTGTGTGTGTACGGCATGATATTCATCAGTGCACGGGTGACGCATTCAACCGATGGGGGTGATCGGTCAGCTTGGTCAGGAAAAACGTGACATTGGTTACCCTCTCTACCGCCCATTGAATGTTGGGGCGTTGACGATGCGCCCATCTCAAGGGTTCCACGGTGTCCAGTATCTCCAGCATCGTCTCTAGTGACCCCCGGTTAATGATGGTGACCGGCTGGTCAAACACATGGTTGTTGGCACTGGGATAATAATACTGTAACTGGTCCGTCTTTTTGTGACGTAAGATGTACCTGAAAGCGTAAAGGCCGTAGTTTGATCGTTGAAGATGGCTTCCACGTAGCTGCGTAGACAGGTGCGGTTGGTCAGTGGGAAATTGTAGATATCTTGAGGGTGGAAACAGTACCGTGTCATGGACCAATGGCGCCGATCGATGTCACTGATTGGATGGTTGTCCTGTAAGAGATCGTTAGGAACATTTATGGACTCCACCAGAAAATGTTCGATGTTGTCATGTTGTCAGGACTCGAAACCGTAACGCTGGGGTCCGGCTGGATATTCAGGCTCTTCTCAACTGTGGGTATAGGCGGGCTCTCCTTCATCGCATCACCAGTGGCGTTCGTCTCCCCGGGCTTATCTTAACTGGATCTCACCTTCCGTGGCTCCTCTTCAGTAGAAAGTTGTCGTTCATGCTCATAGGCATGAATCAACCGTTGGTGTCGCAGCAACTGACTGCGTCGTTTGAAGAGTTGATCACAATCCTCGCATGGACGCTTGGATGGCCCATGAATTGAACGTTCGTGGCGCAGTAAAGCATCTTCCCGATTAAATGACCGTGCGCAGGTTATACAAGTATACAGTCCATCGTTGTGGGTGGAGGCCTCGTGGCGTCGTAAATTATCTAGACGAGTAAACTGCTTCTGGCAAGTTGTGCAAGTGGTGGTTGGTGGTTGATAGAGTGTCTGATGAAATGGCAAGGCCGCTTCCCTTTTATAGCACGCTAGCTGGTAATCTATTTTTAGCACACTCTACCCCAAGTCGAGGATCGAGACTGGTATACTGGTGTACCACTGAGCCGCATTGCGCGCGCGTATGAAGACCCTTATACATACCCAATGCAGGCGCAGACGCGAAGTGCCCGGACGATAGACACGGACGTCACCGATCCGAAAAGACACGGACTTTACCGAAAGACACGGACTTTACCGAAAATACACGGACTTTAACGAAAAGACACGGACGTACACGAAAA
>JAVTVY010022582.1:0-88020 GCA_036873755.1 Hanleya hanleyi | reverse complement strand
ATGTACTATAACTGGTCAGTAAAGAAATACAGACAACAAATTATGTTTTATTTCATGATTTATTCAGAGTAAACTTGTTGTTTCTCTCTTACATCGCTCCACTTGAGCATTGGTATTATTGCACAGGTTGATCTGGTAGGAGACAGGTAGAAAAAAAAGTTACCTGTCGCCTGGGACAGGTAGAAATTCTGAACTATTTCGACCCCTGTCTCAGTAAACCATGAGTGACAGTAATACTATCTTGACTTGGTGCTGTAGAAAACTGGTGTCTCTCAAAACAGAGAGGTCTGCCAATCAACTGTCGAGTTATATGTTGCGTGAGCTTTTATTATTTTGAACCCTTACTCTATAGTAATAGTTTTATTTCTGAAATATTTTCCATAACTTTATTGTTTACACTTTTTAGCCCACCATCTGGTCACTTTTCAAATCACTTTTCATCTGTGGTCCGTCCGTCGTCCGTCCGTCAGTCCGTCCGTAAACAATTGTTGTTACCGCGATTTCTCAGGAACTGCTTCATGGATCTTTCTCAAATTTGGTACACAGGTTCCCCTTGGGGTCTAGTTGTGCAAAATACCTTTTTTGGTCCAATTCGAAAATCCAATATGGCCACAAGGCGGCCATCTTGGATTTCCCCATGAAACTTTGTTACCGCGATTTCTCAGGAACTACTGCATGGATCTTTCTCAAATTTGGTACACAGGTTCCCCTTGGGGTCTAGTTGTCACGTGCAAGATACATTTTCTGGTCCGATTTGAAAATCCAATATGGCCACCAGGCAGCCATCTTGGATTTCCCGATGAAACTTTGTTATCGTGAATTCTCAGGAAGTACTACATGGATCTTTCTCAAATTTGGTACACAGGTTCCCCTTGGGATCTAGTTGTGCAAGATACCTTTTCTGGTCCGATTTGAAAATCCAATATGGCCACCAGGCAGCCACCTTGGATTTCCCCATGAAACTAGTTATCATCATTTCTCAGGAAGTACTACATGGATCTTTCTCAAATTTGGTACACAGTTTTCCCTTGGGGTTTAGATGTGCAAGACACCTTTTTCGGTCCGATTTGAAAATCCAATATGGCCACCAGGCGGCCATCTTAGTTTCCCCATGAAACTTTATCGCAATTTCTCAGGGACTACTGCATGGATCTTTCCCAAATTTGGTACACAGGTTCCCCTTGGGGTTAATTTAGTTGTGCAAGATACCTTTTCTGGTCCGATTCGAAAATCCAATATGGCCACAAGGCGGCCATTGTGGATTTCCCGATGAAACTTTGTTATCGTGATTTCTCAGGAACTAATGCTTGGATGTTTCTCAAATTTGGTACACAGGTTCCCCTTGGGGTCTAGTTGTGCAAGATACCTTTTCTGGTCCGATTCGAAAATCCAATATGGCCACCAGGCAGCCATCCTGGATTTCCCGATGAAACTTTATCGTGAATTCTCAGGAAGTACTACATGGATCTTTCTCAAATTTGGTACACAGGTTCCCCTTAGGGTTCAGTTGTGCAAGATACCTTTTCTGGTCTGATTCGAAAATTCAATATGGCCACCAAGCAGCCATCTTGGATTTCCCCATGAAACATTGTTATCGTCATTTTTCAGGAAGTACTACATGGATCTTCCTCAAATTTGGTACACAGTTTTCCCTTGTGGTCTAGTTGTGCAAGATACCTTTTTCGGTCCGATTTGAAAATCCAATATGGCCACCAGGCAGCCATCTTAGTTTTCCCCATGAAATGTTATCGTGATTTCTCAGGAAGTACTGCATGGATCTCTCTCAGATTTGGTGCACATGTTCTCCCCTTGTGGTACAGTTGTGCAAGATACTTTTTTCGGTCCGATTCGAAAATCCAATATGGCCACCAGGCGGCCATTTTGAATTTCCCCAGAAAATTTTGTTATCTTGAGGGTGCATTCCACACCTAAATGATGTGCGGCTAAAAACAGGCATGATTTCGGATCTCCGGCCATAAATAGATGTAAAATCTTTAACAAAAACCCTGTAAAAGTATATATTTTCTAAATGGGCACACTCGTGCCATTATTTCAGGAGACTTGTGCGCTATTGAAATTGGAAAGGAAAGACGTGCAATCCTCCTTAAACCTTCTTCAACTTTTCTGAAAAACTCCATAAAATATATGAAAATGTGTCAAATTCTACCTGCAATCCAGAGAAAACGTATGAAACGATTTTCTTTTTATGTATGTTAAAGTGTTTCCTGTCCAAAGGACAATTTAAAATGGCGAAAAAAAGAGGGGGTCGACCTACTCGTTTTTTGTAAAATTTTATCGCCATAAAGGAATCATCATTTTCGCTTCCCGAAAAAGTGCGGATTTTGGCCCGCCAGATATTCAATTCCGGACACGATTAACTCTGTAGTGGCGAGTGGGTGCGATCAACAAGCAATTGTTATATCCTCGTTTGGAGAAATGGTTAGGTCCAGCAGGGTAATACTATAAATATCAGCTAGTAGAAAGGTAAGAAGAATTATGCTGTCAAAATCGGGCGAACTTCCTTAATATAAAATTAGGGAGGGGCCACTTTGTGCGAAACTGTGGAGTGCACCCTTAAAGGCAGGCTGTTTTCTCAGAATTTCTTTTCTCAAGGCTATGACAATCTGGGAGTGTTTGCGAGTTTCTTGGTATGTGACACTTGCTTGCAGTATGCAGTTTTATCGGATACCCCGTCAATCACTTTCCCCCTACCCCATCTTTGGTTTTGCGACTTTTGCTGAAAAATCACGAGTTTACGAGCTCAGTAAGAATATCATAGCATTATGCATTGACCGTGACAATCAGACCCATGTACAAAGATCGGGAGTGATGATCAGCTTTCGAATGAGGCATGAGGAGCAAAATAAACGCAAAAATAGCTGAAATTGGAGCCAAATTGTCAATAATTTTCCATTCCGACTTCTCCAAAAGATTGGGGGGTGGGAGTACAAACTTCGAGATAAAAGGGACAAAACCAGAATAATACGCTCTCATTCACTTTAGATCAGGGTGTTGGTGTGATCCGTATTGAAAATTAATCACTTTGACATTCACATTGACAATAATAGGACATACAGGTCACTAATAGTAACCTATATGCCTAACGAAGGGGAGGTAATTCTGTATAGGTCTAAATAGCATATATGCAAGGCCAGTGCTATCATACCATGTAGTATGCATAAAATCGAAACATTTCTGACTAAGATAAATGATTTTTATGATCCCGTTCCATATCAAGTCATTACAAGGTCCGAATAAGCGCTTTTAATGAGTGTAGTGTAGGAGGACATACAATATTTGGCCTACTCGTGTATTATAACCGCGCAATGGAGCCTGCATTAAGGGTGCATTCCACACCTAAATGATGTGCGGCTAAAAACAGGCATGGTTTCGGATCTTCGGCCATAAATAGATGTAAAATCTTTAACAAAAACCCTGTAAAAGTATATATTTTCTAAATGGGCACACTCGTGCCATTATTTCAGGAGACTTGTGAGCTATTGAAATTGAAAAGGAAAGACGTGCAATCCTCCTTAAACCTTCTTCAACTTTTCTGAAAAACTCCATAAAATATATGAAAATGTGTCAAATTCTACCTGCAATCCAGAGAAAACGTATGAAACGATTTTCTGTTTATGTATGTTAAAGTGTTTCCCGTCCAAAGGACAATTTAAAATGGCGAAAAAAAGAGGGGGTCGACCTACTCGTTTTTTGTAAAATTTTATCGCCATAAAGGAATCATCATTTTCGCTTCCCGAAAAAGTGCGGATTTTGGCCCGGCAGATATTCAATTCCGGACACGATTAACTCTGTAGTGGCGAGTGGGTGCGATCAACAAGCAATTGTTATATCCTCGTTTGGAGAAATGGTTAGGTCCAGCAGGGTGATACTATAAATATCAGCTAGTAGAAAGGTAAGAAGAATTATCATGCTGTCAAAATCGGGCGAACTTCATTATTATAAAATTAGGGAGGGGCCACTTTGTGCGAAACCGTGGCAAGTGTGGAGTGCACCCTGAATTCTCAGGAACTGATGCATGGATCTTTGTCAAATTTGGTACACAGGTTTCTCTTGTGGTCTAGTTGTGCAAGGTAGCTTTTCTGGTCCGATTCTAAAATCCAATATGGCCACCAGGTGGCCATCTTGGATTTCCCCATGAGACTTTGTTATTGCGATTTCTCAGGAACTATTGCATGGATCTTTTTCAAATTTGGTACTCTGGTTCCCCCTGGTGTCTAGTTGTGCAAGATACCTTTTCTGGTCTGATTCGAAAAAATCCAATATGGCCTCCAGGCGGTCATCTTGGATTGCCCCATGAATCTTTGTTATCGTGATCCCTCAGGAAGTACCTCATGGATCTTTCTCAAATTTCGTACATAGGTTCCCCTTGGGGTCTAGTTGTGCAAGATACCTTTTTCGGTCGTATTCGAAAATCCAATATAGCCACTAGGCGGGCAATTTGTGACCCAAATCTACACCTGCTTTTGCTATGCCTTATCTCCCTTTAGGAAGAATCCTACAAATAGTTAAAAACGAAAAGTTGTCTCCCCTTAGGGAGCTCTCTCAGCCCAGCTAGGTTACTTAAGCTCTGCCCAATCCATAATCTTCCTCTTTCTCTATTTGTACCTCCTCGAGTAGTGGTGCATATCAGGAAGTGTCCTTTAGAGTGCTGGTTTGGTTGTTGTTGGTTTGACCTTCGGTTGTACCTTTGCTAAACTTGTATTTTTCTCTTGCTGTATTTCTTAGACATTATGTCTGAGATATCTGTCCCTGTAAATTCTAATTCATGCCGTTCGTGTCGGCAGTTTTGGTCTAGTTGGATGCTCACACGAAAGGTCACCTTTGTTACCGTCGGCCACGTGTTTAGAGTGTCTAAGTTGGGATGTTACCGCCTGGAGGTTTATGTCCAGGCTTGACGAGCGTATTTATTACGGGTTACGGTAGACCCTGCTTTATCTGCGGACGAAAGACGCCAAAATGAAATTGCTCTTGTCGGAGATTTCAAAATTTTAACTATGATCTTTCTGGTTTCTTGTTTGGTTATCGCATAAATTTAGTCCAGCCAGATTCTATTGGAATCCCTGTCAGTGGGACTGTTTGTACGTTAGGATAATGTTAAATCCCAGACAGTTCAGAACCGGTTGGTAAAGTTTTGTCTGGCGCGTTTGTGCACAAACCCGTTTCTTTGTTTGGACAACAAAGGATTCTGTCCAAAGCCCGGCTTTCTCGACCGCTCTTTGTTATCGGGAACGTGATCTGTCCAGAGTACAGTGTGTAAGCCTGACCGGCTGGGATATTTTCATGACGTTGAAACTGTTCGAAAATGAACAAAAGATTAATGCTTCAACGTACTATAACTTCGTAGAAGTTTCTGCAGGAAATTTGCAGACCTTCATTTTTCGTTGTTGTTGTTGTTGTGGTGTTTCGGACTTTTCCAGTTTTTGGTAGTTTACTTCTATGCATACAGTTCATTGTGCCTACCAAAATTTGGTCTCTTGTTATATCAAGTGTTATTCTGTTTATTTGATATCATGTGATCAAGAGAGAACTTGCAGAGGTTTTTCTCTGTCTTTTATTCTTACGTTGTTGTTGTTGTTGCGTTTGTCTTCGTCGCCACAAGTCAAAGCTATACACTACGACTCTTTGTTATATTTTAATGAGCTACCTTATTACTCTCTTTGTGTAATCAAGGGTGGGTTGAACAAGAAAAGAGATCACGAGATTGTTTATTAAGAAATTGTGCTATTCTTTGGAACACATTTTTCTGTTAGTAAATATTGCATTGTGATATATTTATTTTTCACAACCAAATTTTCCCATCGGTATACTGAATTAGACTTACAATTCAAATTGGGTTGAGCTTTAATTTTATTTTCTTCTTTCTGAGAAATTATTATTATTAGCTTGAGTGTGAGTTTATTTCTCCGAGAAGTCTTTAGAATTGCTCTCGTTCGACGACACGTAGGCTGTTTATTGATCTTTCCCTAGTCTGTTGGCCGGGCAAAGATCAAGCCTGAAGTTTCTCAATCATCTGCTTGGGACAGCATAAGTCTGATGATAAGACTGTTCCATCGGGCAGTCTTCTTGTACTTCGTAAGTTACTTTCGTCCGAGTATGATTACCGGTTACAGCCTTGTATGAAGAACGACAGACTGCTACTTAGCAATGTTCTTTGCCGTTTTTTCTCCTCGACAGCTTCGTCCAAACATCTTTTGGTCTACAGCATTTGTTTGATCTTAATTTTTATTCTGGATGATAATTTCATCTATTCCATTTGAGGGCTTATGTGTAGTTTAGACCTCTAATTGGGGGGCGAGTCTAGTTTGAACATTGTTCTTGTTTGGTCAATTCAAATTGTGAAATTTAATGACCTTAGTTCATCTACCGGCGAGAGACATCAAAATGTAATTGCTCTCTTCGGGGAATTTTAAATTTTATTGAAGATCTTCCTAATTTACGTTGGAAGTTTCTTTGTGTTGATGTCGGGGATGTTACTACCAGGCGGAGTTACGCCCACGATTAACGCAGTGAATGTGTTCATCTCCTCTGCGTTTCAAATCTCATTACAGTTTCGCGTACTACGGCTGTTTTGTTCGGACTCCACTGTGACTTTTCGTGTTTCGGGTTTACAGTTTTCGGATTCAACTTCAGTTGTTTTTCCTTCTACGTCGTTCTTGTTCGCCATAACGTCGTTCCTGTTCACCTCAACGTCGTTTCTCGTACATTTATAAGGTTGTACCCTGCTCCATTGTGAGCGTATATGTACAATAAATTGAACTGATTTGAAAGAAATTGGAAAAATCACTACGCCGTTTCTCACGCAACGCCTTTCTCGTTTCGTTTTACGTCGTTCTGTTACACCTCAATGACATTCCATTACGCCGTCACGTTGTTCTCATACACCTGTACGTCGTTTCTCGCCTTAACGTCGTTTCTCGTACTTTTATAAGGTTATACCCTGCTCCATTGTGAGCGTATATGTACAATAAATTGAACTGTTTTGAAAGAAATTGGGGAAATCACTACGCCGTTTTCTCACGCAACGTTTTTCTCGTTTCGCATTACGTCGTTCTGTTACACCTCGACGGCGTTCCATTACGCCGTCACATTGTTCTCATACACCTGTACGTCGTTCTCGTACATCTGTTAGACGTTCCCGTACGCCATAACGCCGTCCACCACGTCGTTCTTTTATACCTCCTTATCAGGGTCGTCAAGTTCGACAGTCCCGGTCTCCATTTCTAGATCTTTCTCTTGATTGTCATAGAGGCTTCTACGTTTGTTCGCCTGCACGTCTCTCGATTTTGGTGTTTTTCGTTAAGACAATTCGGTTGATGCGTCTTCATTATCGCTTGGTTGACCTCCATCGTTTTGCGAGATGCATATCTTCTTATACCCATTCATCCTCGTTTTCGGCGTTTCCTACGATTCACCATCGACGGTCGTCGGTTTGAGTGGCAAGTCCTCCCGTTCGGAGTCAACATCGCCCTTGTATCACTTCTCTAGTCTTGGCATTTCTCTCCATCTCGGGGCTTTCACATCGAGGTTTACTTAGGTTCGTCGTTACTTTGGGGGCAGTTTTTCGACACTCTCCATCAACTGCTTCGTCCTCGTATAGACCGTTGGCATTATAGTTGTTTTGTCATCAACTTGTAGGGCTATTCATTTCTACGCAGGACCTTACTCATTACGGTCGTCTCCTAGTTCGGTCACTGCAGTGCCATCTGTCTTATTTACAGACGTCATCCCTCAATCCATTAGTGCTGGTATTGACGTCTCTACATCCACATCTGATTTTGGTGGCAGTCCCGCCACATCGTCATGTGGGGTGTTTCTTTCCGATTTCCATCTTCGGATCACCATCTCTACACCGATGCTTCCGAGACCCGTTGGGGAGGCCATCTGGACGGACTGGAGGTGTCCGGCAGATAGTCTAGGTTGGATGCCAGACTTCACATCAACTTTCTGGAAATGAAGGCAGTCATCCTAGCAGTTCAGCATTGGAGTTGGCGTCTCGTGAATTCGTCCCTTCTCATCGCTTCGGACAACTCTACTGTCAGTGCTCACATCAACAAGATGGGTACCACCCGATCTTTGTCAATGTTTTCGTCTGGTGTGGGATCTTTATGACTGGGCTCTCATTCATCCCTGTCATCTCAATGCTCGCCATGTTCCGGGTCGGCTCTTTGTTTTGTGGACCACCTTTCCCGCCCTGACACCGTGCTTCAGATCGAATGGCCTTCATCCAGAGGTCTTCAGCCAGATCTGCAGCATCTTGGAGACCCCCCTTGATCGACTTGTTCGCGACGAGGAACTATGCAATCAACTGGGACTACTTCCTAGCTTATGCCTACCCACCCATGGCCCTGTTTCAGGAAGTTCTTCTTTAGATTACTCAGCACGACTGCGTCATTCTGCTCGTGGTTCCATGGTGGCCTCGTCATCAGTGGTTTCCGGTACTGGTTTCACTTCTCACTGCTCCGCTACGTCGTTTTCCAGTTTGGCCTAGCCTGTTGCGTCAACCTCACGGGATAATACACACAACCCGCGGTGGCTCAACTTACACGTCTGCAGACTATCCAGTGTGCACTTACAGTCCAAGGATTTTCAGCAGAAGTTGCACAGACGATGGTTTCAGCCAATCGATCTTCCACATCTATCAATCGAAATGGGCCTATTTCGCCTCCTGGTGCCGAGAACGTGATTCCGATCCCGTCTCTGCCTCTCTTTCCTTAGTAGCTGACTTCCTCCTTCACCTACATCGTGATAAGAAGTAGTTTCAAATCAGCGCCATTGAGGGGTTCCGGTCTGCTTTGGCTAGGGTTTTACGTCTTTCGACCGGCATCGACATTAGTCTGATTGACAATATCTTTGCTCTCCTACCTGCTTTCGCCTTACAGTCTCGCCGTACTCGCCAGCTGTTACCGAAGTGGGATATTGGTGTGGTTCTTTGTGCCCTGATTCGTCCACCCTTCGAACCTTTACAGTCCGCCTCTCTTAAAGCTGTTTCCTACAAACTGCTTTTCTGGCGGCTTTTGCTTTGGCGTCTAGAGTTTCTGATCTTCACGCTCTGGAAAGATCATCTCTGACCTGGACGGGGATTGGTCTCGCATTTTCCTTTCGTCCCGTCCCTGAGTTCATCGCCAAGAATGAGGCTGTGCGCCAAGGTCCGTCTGCTCAACGTTTGTACTCCATCCCTGCTTTATCAGACTTTGTTCGTGACCTTGAGGACGACTTACTGTTATGCCCTGTACGAGCCATACGTCACTATCTCACTCGTACCGATCCTGGTCGGGGTTCTCGTCGTCTATTATTCCTGTCTCTTCAGCCATCCGCAGTGCGTGACATTACCAAGAATACTATTGCTTCTTGGTTGAAGAAGACCATTAAGTGGACATATCAACTTGCCATTGACGCTCCCCCACTTTTGTCCTCTGCGCTACATCATGGCCTTTATGGAAGAACTTATCCCTTCATGACATTGTCCAGTCCTGTGCATGGACGGCAAATTCTACGTTCACTGATTTCTATCTGAGAGATATGTCAGTACAATCAGATAGAGTGACCACGCTTGGGCCGCTGGTGGCTGCCCAGCATGTGGTCCAGTAACTTCCAAAAAAGAGGGGGGGGGGGGTATCTTCGTTCAGCGCAGCAAGTCCGTCATTCAGCCAGCTTGCTGCAACATCACATCTAATCAGCCATTTCATATGTCCACCATATTACATGATCACCTCAATAGGTCAGTCAGTCAGCCAACTTACAAGACCCGTCTCATCGGTGAGTATGGTTTTAGGCATGGTTATTACTACACCCACTGCGTCTCCACGACCTGGGTTTTTCCTTCTATTGAGTATTGTGTACCACATTTACAATCAAGTTTTTGATTTTAATCCACGAGTACCCTCAGCGTCTTCGACCCGGGTTCTCTTTGGGTGAGTTTTAGTGTGCTATAAGCCTATACAGTCAGCCAGCTTACGGCATCATCACAGCTAATCACATGTCCTCCTTATTACATGATCACCTCAACAGGTCAGCCTGTTGCCAACTCACAACACATCTTTCAAGACCTGACACAAGGGTGAGTATTGGTTTTTAGGTATACTTTGTGTCAGTTTCAAGTTTAAAGTACAGAGATTTTGGTGCATTAGGGCAATTATGACCAACTTACTAGATCATCTCAAGAGAGGCAGCTGCTGTCAACTCACAAGTCATCTTACAAGAACTGACACATTCGTGAGTACTACTTTCAGGTTTACCAGTGTCAGCAACAGGGACTAAAGTACAGAGAGTTGACGTAAGACGGCTTGTGGACTAAAGAGTGGTATAAGATGGGCACCTTGTATGCAATGTTGGCGGGACAAACATGACCACTTCTCGTCATACACTGATTACCACTCGAATACTCACAGCGCCACCGGCCCAAGTTCCTTCGTTGGGGGTAAAATTGTGCACCACATCCACGATCACGGCTACATGGATGAGTACATTCAACTATCTATTATGATTACTCCATGACTACCCACAGCGTCACCGACCGGGGTCCCTCTTGTCGAGTACTAGTGTGCCATGTCCGTGATCATCTCAGCGGTTACTCAGCCTGCTATTGGAACTACAACAAGGCCGAGGTGCCCACCTCCTTATGTTGGTAGTGAGGCATAGCAAAAGCAGGTTTGATTTGGGTCACAAATATTAAACATTTATAAACAATGTTAGTATTTGTAACCAAATCAAACCTGCTTTTGCTTTGAATACCCTCCCATCCTGCCCCTCACTCCACGGCCTTGCACACCACACGTCTCGGGCTATAAGAGTGAGAAAGAGGGAGATTATGGATTGGGCAGAGCTTAAGTAACCTAGCTGGGCTGAGAGAGCTCTCTAAGGGGAGACAACTTTTCGTTTTTAACTATTTGTAGGATTCTTCCTAAAGGGAGATAAGGCATAGCAAAAGCAGGTTTGATTTGGTTACAAATACTAACATTGTTTATAAATGTTTAATTTTTGGATTTCCCCATGAAATTTTATCGTGATTTCTCAGGAAGTGCTGCATAGATCTTTCTCAAATTTGGTACACAGGTTCCCCTTGTGGTCCAGTTGTGCAAGATACCTTTTTGGTCCGATTCGAAAATCCAAGTTACGCTTCAAATTAATACTGTATTCCCAAGTTGTGACGTTGCATCACAAGAGTCGGCTTATCAAACGATGGGGCATATTCTATATATTGACTATAGAAAATATCCATACTTTCACCTTCTATATCAAGGAGTTCAAATGTTTCCGAATTAAAATATATTTCTTCAAATTTTAAATCAGTTTACTTTAGTCCATGCCGTTGCAAGTGAACTGCCCCACCATTTTGTCTGCCGAAGGGACGTCACTCTTGTGAAACGTCACAACTCGACAACTGTAGACTACTGCGTGTTTCGATCTAAGGGAGATAATCAGGGCTCATGCCAAAGTGTCAAAGAGATTAGTCTTCGCTTCCAGTACCCAATGATGACACGTGCAAAAAAAAAAAAAAATACTACAAAACGAAGGAGAAGGATCCTCCGGACATACACTTTCAGACTAACTTTGCTCATTTCATTTGTACTATAACAACCGACATCAAGTACAGTTTATAGAAATCTTGAAACTCCTGAACCTTAGATAGATAATATCTTGGTGTTTTCCAGTGTCCCTTTTTCGATCTTTTTCGCTCAAATTCGAAATTCTGCAAACAAAATTACAGATCAATCGTTTGTTCTTAGTAAAAATGGACATAAAGATCCTCTTGTCATTAGCTTACAATTATCAGACAATGGTGGGCGCCAAGATCCTTCAGGATCTTTCGTTATTTTTGTCAGACACATCTACATAACAAAGTTGGTTTCCTGTTGAGATTTTTGCTTAAACATGGTAAATCATATTCAATAACAACAAATTGTTGACCAACAGAAGGCATGTGTTTGTTCGGAGTAAAGGGATAAGCCACTGTTAATATTCAAATGTGTCTCGATCTCTATCTCAAGTGTAACTGTCCTAGGCCCATTGCAGACAAAATATATCTGGCTAGGCCCCAAAAAGGCCCTTGAAAACTCCTAGCTCAAAGATCTTGTTGAGCACATTTGTTTTATGAACAGTTTCTTGCTCATGTGTTTGGGAACTAGTGGAGATTTATTAGAAAAATCGACCATAGAGGTCCATGTCCCCCGCTAGCAGCACCAGTTATGGTGGATTACATCCACCATAACTGGCGCTGCTGCTGCGGGGGCCATTACATTGATGAAGAGTATGATTTGAAAATGGAGATATCGCTCATGAGCTATGCACCCCACAGCGGTGAGGTAGTGGTTGCATTTAAATATTTTTAAGGTGTTGACAGTCAAGTTATACACTATAAGTAGTACTGCTGGTGCGGGGAACACTACATTTATTTGTGTTTAGTAAGATCAGTCCAATAAAAGAGCAATGTGAGTGATTATGGTAGTCAGATTGGGTTATGCAGTTGGGTGACAACAATCATAAGGAATCATGAAGGTCAGGAAAAAAAGAACGATAAAATTGCATAACGAGAAGCGAGCACTGAGCGCGGTGGAAGACGTATGCTTGGGAAGATGTGACATACGACATGTATCAATCCAACTGCTTATAATCCAATATGGCTGATGGCGGCCATATTAGATTATGCACATTGTTGAAAAACAATCCCAACCGTCCTCTCACTGATGTCAAGGCACTCCCCAAGTTTGGAGTAGATCAGTTGAATCGTACTGCAGTTATTGTCCGGACAAGAGCAAACTGCTTAAAATCCAATGAAATCCAGTATGGCCGATGGTGGCCATATTGGATTAGGCACGTCCTTGAAAAACAATCCCAATCCTCCTCTCAACAATGTCAAGGCACTCCCCAGGTATGAAGTAGATCGTCTGAATCGTTCGAGTTATTGTCCGGACAAGATCCAACTGCTTATAATCCAATATGGGTGATGGCGGCCATATTAGATTACGCACATTGCTGGAAAACAATCCCAACCGTCCTCTCACCAATGTCAAGGCACACCCCAAGTTTGAAGTTGATCGGTTAAATCGTTCACGAGTTATTGTCCGGACAAGAAAATATAAGATCCAACTGCTTATAATCCAATATGGCTGACGGCGGCCATATTAGATTACGCACATTGCTGAAAAACAATGCCAACCGTCCTCTCACCAATGTCAAGGCGCTCCCCAAGTTTGAAGTAGATCAGTTGAATCGTACTCCAGTTATTGTCCGGACAAGATTCAACTGCTTATAATCCAATATGGCTGACGGCGGTCATATTAGATTACGCACATTGCTGAAAAACAATCCCAACCGTCCTCTCCCCAATGTCAAGGCACACCTCAAGTTTGAAGTTGATCAGTTAAATCATTCACGAGTTATTGTCCGGACAAGAAAATCTAAGATCCAACTGCTTATAATCCAATATGGCTGACGGCGGCCATATTGGATTATGCACATTGCTGAAAAACAATCCCAACCGTCCTCTCACCGATGTCAAGGCACTCCCCAAATTTGAAGTAGATCAGTTGAATCGTACTCCAGTTATTGTCCGGACAAGATCCAACTGCTTATAATCCAATATGGCTGACGACGGCCATATTAGATTACGCACATTGCTGGAAAACAATCCCAACCGTCCTCTCGCCAATGTCAAGGCACACCCCAAGTTTGAAGTTAATCGGTTAAATCGTTCACGAGTTATTGTCCGGACAAGAAAATCTAAGATCCAACTGCTTATAATCCAATATGGCTGACGGCGGCCATATTGGATTATGTACATTGCTGAAAAACAATCCCAACCGGCCTCTCGCCAATGTCAAGGCACACCCCAAGTTTGAAGTTGATCGGTTAAATCGTTCACAAGTTATTGTCCGGACAAGAAAATCTTACGGAATCACGGAATTACGGAATCACGGAATTACGGACACCGGTGTTTCTAAGTCCCCCCCCTACTAAGTAGCGGGGGACAATAAGCATTGTGTATGCCATGAAATTGGAAAATATTATGTAGGATAAGTCTGGTTCACAAATATTTTGGCAATAATTATGCCTTTCCCACCCCTCCCCCCCTCCTTAATTAGAGGGGGGCATATAGAAATTGCTTTGTCCATCCATCCATGCATCCATCTATCTGTATTGTCCACATGATATCTCATCTATTATTTGATCAACAACTTTCAAGCATCCATGGCAATTTCCCAGTACCCTGCAGATGTGTACTGTCATGTTTATATTTGGGTTTCAATAATTTTTCGAAAGTTATGGTCCAGCCCCATCTTCATTTTATCGAGCCAATTTCTACATTCCCAATTCGAACTTCCGTTGATATATCTGGCCCCCTTCAATGTTCAAAGAACTTATAAATAGACACGAGACGTGACTGACCTCAAAAACATTTGAAATTCGAAACGGGTAATACAAGAGTGTTATTGATTGGCTGACCTGTACAGTGGGCTAATACACACAACATATTAGGAGGAATGACACCGCTAATTGAGGATGATGTAATTCTACTCACAATCGATGTGTATGTTCTGATTGGTTCGTCTCTCATTAGTAGGTGAAATTTACACCTCAGATTTTGAACACTGAAGGGGGTCAAGGCAGGTTCGGGAACATAGAAATTGGCTGGATAAAATGAAGATGGTCCAGCCCATATCTCAGTTACTATTGGATGAACAACTTACAACATGGAAGATGATTAGTGCCTTGTAGATGTACACTGTCAGGTGTTTTACCCCTTTCAGTGATTTTCTACAGAGTCATGTCCCTTTATTGATGACTTCAATTTATGCTGCAGTACATTGTTGTCCAGGCTGTATCTCCATTATTATTTGCCAAAAAAGTGTAAAATTGTTCGAGTAATTGCTGCTTAGTATTATGTAGGTGTACACGGTCATGTATTTCATCCATTTCGATGATTTTCCCAACAGTGTTATGGATTTTTATTGCCAACATCAATATCTGATTGTCTGGCCAATATCTCGGTTACTATCTGATAGTCAACTTTGAGTTTTACATGGAAGATGTGTATTAGCTTGCAAATGTGCACTGTTATGATTTTTAACCGTTTGGCTGATTTTTCCTAGAAACCTTTATCTTCAACATCAATAAATGCTTGTCCAGACCACATATCGATAAACATTTGATAAAAACACTTAGACACTTACATGGAAGATACTTTAATATCTTACTTGCTATATGTCAGGGTTTTTTCTACCCATTTCAATGCTTTTCGGCAGAGTTATGGCACTTTATCATCAACATAAATATATGCTATAGTAAACTGTTGTCTGGACTGTATCTACCTTGATAATTGCTGAAGAAGTTAATTTCTATGTAGATGCTTAGTATCAGGTTAGTTACTTATTTCAATGATTTCTCCAGAGTTATGGCCCTTTATCGTCAATATCAATATATGTACATTCCTGTCCGGACCGTAACTCTTGCACTGTAACTCCCTGACTATGGGAAAGAAGTTTGATATTAACATGGTGAGTGTTAACTATGTTGGGTAGATGTGATTTGTGCACACAGCGGAATGGGGGGCATTCAGCCAAGCAATCTCTTGTGATGCATAGTTCTCACATCGATACATGTACCTCACAAGATTTTTACCCCTGATCTAAGGCAGTCAGCCTGTTTTCCGTAACATTGGCAAATCGACATCATTGTGTCCTTAGAATAACACTGGACCTATTTTGTTGAATTTGAACACATTTTAATAAGACTTTGGAAAACCATATGCTCACAATGAGTTTAAATTATGTGCAAATTTTCACTTTCGTGAAATTAAGGTTGAACTGTTGATGCAAGGTTATGGATATGTCTTAACAAGTATGTTATTGACACACCACAGATAGTCTTTTTACCCAGAATGTCTGTATGAAAATTTCCAGTGTCAACAATAGGCTATGAATCAACTGTATTATAATATGAATGTATCAAACTGACAAGAAGAACATTTAGAGATTTTTTTTTGTTCTAGTCAGTATGGGATTTAACAAAATTTTATACTTCTTGATAGGTCAATGAATTTTTGTCCACCCAATCAGAGGAGTCGAAAAAAGAACCAATGACAGCAGAGGAAGTTGCCATGGGATTTATCCGAGTAGCCAATGAGACGATGTGTAGGCCAATCAGGGCTCTCACTGAGGTATCTTGTCAGTGTTTATTTTTGCTAGAAATCAAAGAAATAGACTTGGGCTTCAGTAGGAATTGCATGCACTCTGCTGTGTAGATAAACACACAAGCATGTAGTCTGCCTGTCCAGTACATGCTCGTCTTCACCCTCTCTCTACCATATTGGTACAATTGTATTGACAGAAGTAAATTTCAATGATTGCCTATCACTGGCATACTGAAATGCGGAATTGCAGACAAATATTTTCATCATATTACATCTTGCTGGAAAGCTTAGAGTATCGTCTTGAAGCCACATAGACATTGATTTATATCTGGTATTCTTTCATGTTCATGACAGTGTTGATCAGTCTGGAGTTGAATTTTTCATGTCATACCTTACTTAAATTCAGTTATCAATGACTTAATTTTCTTTGTCTTGCTATTTCAGGCCAAAGGTTACGACACGTCTCGCCATGTGTTATCATGTTTCGGTGGGGCAGGTGGACAACATGCCTGTGCTATAGCCAGATCTCTCGGCATGACCCAGGTCTTCATTCACAAGTAAATCTTAACAGTGTACTTCAAAACTTGAAACACGGAACCCTTTGAATCTTTTGTATTGAGATTTTCACTTTCAAAACCAAGAAAGCTTTTCAAACAATAGAATGTCAAAGAATTTTTCTCTCATTCAATTATCAATATGGATTTATCTCCCCTAGGGAAGAGTATTTCCCCTTGATGTGATTTCATAACAAACCTTTAATTTTGACCAAATGAAAAAGTTAATCTCTCTTCATTTCAAATTCCCACGCATTTATAACTTTTAACTTTCAAAATGAAAGAGACAACTTTGTATTATATTTATAGATATGCAGGCATTTTGTCAGCATATGGGATCGCCTTAGCTGATGTGGTACATGAGGCTCAAGAACCGTATGCAAAAATCTACCAGCCAGGTATGAAGAGATCATTAGATGGGAAAAAAAAAGAATCGAATTTTTCTCCTTGTTCCACCACACCTGTCACCACTGACCCTATTCATTGCCAATTTCTGCAAAAAAAAAAAAAAACATCCCAAAACAATCCTGTTGCACTTATCTGAAACACCAGATGAATATTTTTTTGCAGCTCGTAGTAACTGTAACTCTTCTGTTGATCTATCAAATATAATTGGATATCTCAAAATATGTTTTGATAAGTTTAATTGGCAAAAGAGCACCACTGATGGGCAAGTCTGTGGAGTTGTATATAAACGACAAATAATAAGAAAAAAATGATCTGCTCGCAACACAAAAATATAAAATAAAAAACTAAATAAAACACTGCCAGCCCACTATTTAAGAAAATTACTTGAGAAACTTTCATTTTTTTTATGGCCTCACAATTGGCTTCTTAGTAGCATAACAATGTTTTGAAAAGTATAAGAAAGGGGAGAGAAATGAAAGAATCAATGCCAATGTACTTCATCTCTCTCTCATTCTCTCTACTTATTGGTGGCAATATTCGACAAACATTAATTATGTCATTTTTCTCATGAACTGATTTGTTTTGCTGATTATTACAGAGAACCTGAGGGATATAGATGAGAGAATAAATAAATTGGTTAAAACCTGTGAGGAAGAGTTGATACAACAAGGTTTTGAGAGGTAATGATCTTTTCAACTCCAAATAAACCAGAGGAATGGGGTTGGGGGGTATTTCAAGCTCACTTTACCTTGAAATTATGATATGGTATTGATCATGAGTTCAATGTTCAAACTCAAAGGGTAGATGTGTAAATATCAGTTTGCTTTTGGAACTGTTTGTCTTCTGATGAGATTTGTACATCCAGATAACACATATAGATCATGGACCAATCTCAGGAATGGACCTTGTAACTTGGTGGGGGGAGTGAATTTGTATCCTGAATTTACTTTATGAGTATTCCCTCTCCACATGCAAAAGTTCTCACATTTTCTATTGAACTCTAAATAAGACAATCATAAAACAGAAGAGTCCATTCCTTCAACATTGCAAAGGGGAAATGATGTCTGGCTTTTAACTTGCTGCGGGTATCCATTCATTAGGATGTCTCATCATCTTTAAAATGAGACATCGTAATGGTAATATAACATGGAGTAGATGAGATTGAGACAATCTGTTGTCAGGAACAAGTAGAAAAAGTGGAATAGAGACACCCCAATCTTAATAAATTAAAACCCTATATGCTTCTCTATCGTATGGTCGCTACAGGATCTTATACTCGCCGATCTCCCTCCGTGTTTTGTTTACATCTGGGTCTTCAAACTCTTGAACAATCGTAGCCCATCTTCTGTATTCTCTGAAGACATGACTCGGAGTTGATCGATACAGCCGACTATAGGCTCTGTAGGGGTGCTTCGTATACCTAAATCATGAATATTCCAGCGGTAAAACAAGAAATATCAACATTTCTTTTCGATTCTCGCTTTCGAGATTTACCTTTCAATCAATTTTCTGATGAAGTTCCACTATGATGAAATAGAAATATCGCAGAGAAAATACCCGATAGGGGTTGATCGCTCGCTCACTCACTTGCTCCCTGAGTTTCTCATTTCTAGCTGACAGTTGTGCGCTGCATGCATACTTAGCTCGGATGTTTCGTTGTTGCTTTTTTAGGACTTCCCTGTCATAATGCCGTCATTTATAGATAGTATAATTCCCGTTTAAATTGATGTCATTTAATCCAGACGTCTGGCATGAAACAGCGCGGGAGCCGATGTCACCTTTTCTCGGTCAGGCCGAGCGTCGAGTTCGGGAGTGGAAATGCCGCTACTAAAATGGATGTGATTGGTCCGTTTGCAGCACTGCATATTCATGACATCACATCACAGAACACGGAGGGAGATCGGCGAGTATAAGATCCTGTTGTTTGTTTTAAACTTATTTGTAGCGATCATACGATAGAGAAGCATATAGGATTTTAATTTATTAAGATTGGAGACACCCGGTTTAAAAATACTACCTAAAAATTCTGAATATGTTATGTTAATCATGAAGTTCTCTCCCCTTTTTCAAGGTTAAATGAATGGACATCTTCTGTTTTGTGAATTTCATAATTAAGAGAGAATACCTATGAAGTATTTCTGGGATAAAAATCAAGCTGCCCCCCACAAATTTGCAACAAAACTTCAATTAGAGGTATAATTTAGGACTTGACCCTTGGCCTACTGCTATTTTTATACGCCCGCCAAAAGGCGGATGTATTATGTGATGGCGGTTTCCGTCCGTGTGTCCGTCTGTCCGTCCCTCGTGTCCGGTCTATATCTGGGACAGTTTTCAATCTACAGTTCTAATTTTTGGTGAGTGGATACCCTACGGGGAGACGATGTGTTGCGTACCAAAATGAAGGTCAAGGTCAGAGGTCAGAGGTCACTGGCCTAAAAAACAGGAAATCACTGAAGTGTTCGTGTCCGGTCTATATCTGTGAACGTTTTCTATCCACAGTTGCAATTTTTTGTGAGTGGATACGCTAGGTGGAGACGATGTGTCGCTCACCAAAATCAGAGGTCAGAGGTCAAAGATCACTGTTGCCTAAAATCAGGAAATCATTGATCAATGACAGTTTTCTATCTACAGTTCTAATTTTTGGTGAGTGGATGCCCTAGGGGGAACGATGTGTTGCATACGAAATGTAGGTCGAGGTCAGAGGTCAAAGGTCACTGTGACGGAAAAATCAGGAAATAATTAAAAATTTCTCATTTTTTGTGAGTGGATTCAATAGGGGGAAATGAGATGTCGCGTACCAAAATATAGGTCAAAGTCGAAGGTCAAAGGTCACTGACCCAAAAATCAGGAAATTATTAAAAATAACATTTCTTTGTGGGAGTAGATACATTAGAGGGACACAATGTGTCACATATCAAAATGTAGGTCAAAGGTCAAGGTCAATGGTACCCCAAAATCATGAAATTGTTAAAAATCATGATTTTTTGAGTCCATTGAGAAATTATGGGTAGCCGTTTTGTCATGTACCAAAATTTAGATCCAGGTCAATAGTCAAGATCACTGTGACACCAGAATCAAGGTCAAAGGTCAGTGTGACCTAAAAATCAGGAAATCATTAAAAATTACTAATATTTGGTGAGTGGATTCAATAGGGGGAAATGAAGTGTCGCCTACCAAAAATTAGGTCAAGGTCAAAGCTCACTGTGACCCCCAAATCAGGAAATTATTAAAAATAAGTTTTTTAGGGGGACATGATGTGTCACATACCAAAATGTAGGTCAAAGGTCAAGGTCACTGTGACCCCAAAATCTTTAAATTGTTAAAAATCATGATTGTTTGTGTCCATTGAGAAATTACGGGGAGATGGTTTGTCATCTACCAAAATTTAGGTCAAGGTCAATAGTCAAGGTCACTGACTCCAGAATCAAGAAATCTTTGAAAATTACTTTGTTTTGTGTCCGTAGATTCATTAGGGGGACATGATGTGTCACATACCAAAATGTAGGTCAAGACCGAACGTCAAGGTCACTGTGACCCCCAAAATCATGAAATTCATAAAAATCATGATTTTTTTGTGTCCATTGATATATTGACGGAAGACGAAGTGTTGTGTACCAAAATTTAGGTCAAGGTCAAAGGCCAAGGTAACTGTGACCCCAAAATCAGGAAATCACGTTTTCATATGCCTGTCGAAGACGAGGTCATGTAATGTGATGTTGCGTTCTGTCCATTCATCCATTAACATTTGTTGTCCATGCGATATCTCTAGTTTCAAGGTATGGAATGGCGCCAAACTTTGAGAATACCTTACTCGCATGGCAAAGAGGAGCCATACATTTTGAGATCAATTTGTCCAAGGTCAAGGTCACAGTCATTCAAAACTGAATCAAGTTTAGCTGACCATATGTGTTAGGTTCTCTCCCCGACATGTAAATTTATATGGCATTCATTCTGTGGAGTTGTCTCCCATATTTGAAACAGCTACATTTAGTTAAACTGTTGTGAAATAAAAACCATACATTTAGTAATTTAACGGGGAGAGGGGTCCTTTATGAACTTCATACCTCTTTATTAACTCAAGAACAAAGGTTTACTTCATCAATTTCTTCTTCCTTCATGAAAAATTATCTCGTCTGAAAGGAATCCATTTGCAGGAAAACTACTATTTTCTTGTGTTTGACTATTGTCGATTTCAGTGTGGGATATGTGAGCTCTCGGCTCTTGCTTCAAGGTCAACTAGTTACCAAGAGTTAAGCTCGTTTTAGTTTATCATTCAATATAAGATGTTATATATGTTACATTCTCAGAAGCACAAAATTGTAGGCCAGCTACCAATTGGAATCAAGGCTATCAAACAACCTTGAAATTTGGACCAATGTAATTCCAGATACACAGGCGTATATTGAAGCCCATTGGGCTCTTGTTTAATGTGTCATGACCAAGAAAACAAGATGAAGTGCAAAGTTCTTGATATTTTCTCTTTATATTCTTGATGAGTTAACTAATGGCGGAAATATAAGCCTATCTACTTCATTTGGTTTTAATTGAAGTCTATTGTCTCATAGTAGCTTTAAAAAAGTGCTCCAAAGTTGTTATCTCAAACCTTGCTTATCTGCCCTTGTCTGATGCTTGTTTGTGACGTCACACCAGACCACCTGGCCAGATGTTAATTCTTGTAACATTCAATCTTCGAGTGGCTGGTCTCTGACCTGAAATCACAATGAAGGAAAGATAAGTGAAATCTGAATTCAGCTGGACTTGGGGTACCAAGTTTTTAAAAGTTTCTAGCAGACAAAAATTTTCAAATTAACCAAGCGAAGTAGGTAGACCAATATTTCTACTGTTATTCAACCTATATAAAAAAGGAGGATCTAAAAAAAAATCGGCATTTCTCCTTCAACAACTGAAAAAATTGCCTCAATATGGGTAACATTGTAAAGAATTGGTGATTGTTGGTGACAGTGATCCTTCTAATAATTCACTCACAGGAAGTGAAATTTCCCATCATAAAATATGGGGGTTATCAAATTTATTAGAACAGGCAGTTGACAAAATGGTTTAAAATCATGCATATAATCCATTGTTTCTTTGTTATTTCAATGATTTTAGAGAGCAATCAGATTTATTAGAACCACCAATTGAATGTTGTCCCCAATATTGGTCTATCTCAACATGAATGAATTATGTTCCTAGGGACGAGATACGCATGACTCCATTCCTTCATCTGCGGTATGAGAAGACTGACTGTGCCCTCATGGTATCTACTGAAGACCATCCACCAGGGGAGAGCACCAGTATTTATGGTGACTTCAAAACTGCTTTTCTTCAGAGGTAACTCGACTTCTAATCTGTCAGATGGGTTAACCCAACTGCATGTGTAAGATGTATTTGTTCTGGGCAATAAGACAACATAGGTTTAATCCATTCTTCTGACAATTGTTACATCAATACCTTCTCACTCAGGATTTTAATCCATTCATTGTTAAGTGGTGCCACTTCATGGCATCGGTGAAAACTCTTACTGGGCAATAATTCAAAAATGTTAAAAAATTTCATTCTTGAAGGTGTATTGGAAAGGTTGCAATTTTCCAACTTTTGACCATATTTGGATTGAATAGTTAAAAAATCAATCAGGCCTCGAAAGTGAATTTAGAGGAAATTGGAAAATTCTGAACGATGTCCTATCTCGAAAAACAAGCATCACTTCAGGGATTCATAGATGTTGAATTTTACTACTGTTAAAGGGTAGTAAGAATATCTCAAAAACTGAAAACTGATGGTAAAAAACTCAAGTATGCCAGTTAGAAGGGAAGGACTCAATAGTTTCAC
Source organism: Hanleya hanleyi (assembly GCA_036873755.1). Lineage (NCBI taxonomy): Eukaryota > Metazoa > Mollusca > Polyplacophora > Lepidopleurida > Hanleyidae > Hanleya > Hanleya hanleyi. The sequence goes on along the minus strand of JAVTVY010022582.1, from coordinate 65,079 downwards.
AGAACTCAATTCCAGAAGTGAGGAAAATTGGTGTTGTTATTTCAAAATGTTTGCTGACACCATGCCATGCTTCTAAGGTACCGAGCTTCACCTGAGTGAGTTTTATGTGTTAATCAGGTACAAAAGAGAATTTGGTTTCACAATTCCTGATCGACCAATCACAGTAGATGATATCAGAGTCCGGGGTATTGGCCAATCAAACGCTGAATCCAGTCTGGAAATAGCCAAGGCAACAAAACCTCCTCCAGTCGAAAGAGTATGTGAGTTTTTACCCTGTAGCCTTCCTTAATTTAAACCACACATTCATCTGAATCCTGACAGCCAAGGTGTTTTGGGCCCATTGATCTATTTTTGTTCTAATAGCTTCAATATTGGTTCATATTATGATCACCATGCATGATTGAAATATGAGCTTATTTCTGTTTTACTCTCACACACCAAGTATGTTTATTTAAGATTATTAGCATAAAAATCAATAGAGTAAAATAACTGAAAGCAAATTATTGGAAAAATATTCCTCTTGAGATATCAAATCCCAATATGTCTGTGACGTGTCCAGCAATGTCTGTGAGCAATTAATGTGGTAAATCATTCAACATCAGAGTCACAGAGAGACAAGCGATCTACAGTGAAACCTACGAATACTGACACCTAAGTAAACCGATCAACCTTAACTACATGTATTATTTATTAACTATTTGTAGGTGATTAGCTGTTACTTTGACACTGGGTATGCAGAGACCAAGGTGTTCATGCTGGAGAAATTGTTAGCTGGACACCAGGTGGACGGTCCAGCTATTATCATTGATCAGAACAGGTATGGACTATTCAATCTATTCTAATAATCAAATTGTACCAATTATGTGAAAAGACAACAAAAATTGATCTGTCTTTTTATGCCCCCTATGCAGAGTAGAAGGTGCATTTTGGTTCTGTCATGCCTGTCCGTCCGTCCATGCATGCGGCCATCTGTCTGGATGGCATGAGTGGAATACAGCCTGAACCATTAGAGCTATGGATCTGGAACTCTGTGGAGTTGTTGTCATCAATAAGCTGATTAACTTTGGAAGGATATGGATTAATATCTTGCCTGATTACCAGCAATATGAACTTTGCCATTTTAAACAGGGAAGTTTCCCTGTTTCTTGCGATGCTAGGTGAACTGGCTTATGGGTAATTTCAGAGGTGCCATCTATCCAAGCGGTATGGTTTTCATTACAACACCCCTGCGCAAAATGAGAGAATGACTGAAACTTCCGCGTCACTCCCTTTATTGAACGCGATATGAAGTAGTTCCCCCTAGTTTCGAATAATTTCTCTGAATTAATCTCACGACGAGCCGTTTCTAGGTGCAGATATTGAAGGATATGTCGGTTTCGTTTCCTGGACAACACTTTTGGTGATATCTTGTGAGATTCTCTTCGAAAAATTGTGTTTTGTCTGTAAATTGATCAATATGGCACAAGTCGTAGTCACGGAATATGCCGACTTCATTTTCGGCTCTGATAGCCAATGAAATACACCGAATTGACGAAATGACGTCATGTTTTAAGATCGGCTGAACCGCACTGCCAAAATTATAGTGCAGTCCCGGTGAGAGAGTTTGAAAAGGAGAGAGGAGGAGGCAGTTTCGTTTTCGTTCCATCAGTCGACTGGAGAGTTTTGACACTGCGAGTGTGGCATTCTGACAGATCGAGGTGTGTAAAACGTTTTATACCCGTCACTTAACTGATTACTTGTTTCCCGGCGCACGCTTGTTAATATTGTCAAATAAATGAATGTTGCAAATTTCCGCGCTACTGCATGATTGGAGCACATGGCATGACTGAAAGTCGCTGTTTTGTGTGCTAAGTTTGAAAACATTTCTTGCAGGGAAAACTTGATTTATTTCATCAAGCGAAAGCATCCGTTTTACTGCAATTTTCAAGTTGACTGATCTTATCGTCTAGCATCATTTGTCATCTAACAAAAGTAATGTTCTTGATTCTTACCATATCCGTAATAACAGCTCGTTGAACAGGCCAGGGAAAAGGACTAACTGGGATATATATCCCAATTGGGATCAAATATCCCAATTTGGATATTTTTTTTCATACTTCCATATTTTCAAGCTGGCATATTTTGCTAGTTCTCCTGTTCGTATAAAGACATACAACAGTGGTTAGTGATGGGAAGTATACTGCAACAACAACATCAAAAAGTATTGCACGTAATTGCAATTGCACAGAGAATAATGTCGGCGAGAAAAGCAAAATTATACAATCGTATTGGCAGTTTTGTGAAGTAGATTCTATCTTGTTTTTGTAGTTTAGATGCCGAAATTCGACACGGCCGTTTAGTATGAAAATCGGTGAAAATATCCCAATTAAGATATATTTCAATATCCAAACTTTGATTTAATATTCCAGGTGGGATATATACCCCACTTAGTCCTTTGCTCTGACCTGTTGAAGTTGACAAAATAATTTTCTGTTTGGGCCAGGCAGTGGAGGTAAAATTAATTTTTGATTGTAATAATGGTTTTCTGTGTCTGTGATTTGAATTTTTTAGTAACGTAAGGGTATTTTTGCTGTGTGCAATTGCTGAATGTGATTTTAAAATAATTATTCGATGTACCGGTAGGCATGCGTGTAATCTTGAAGAAGACCTCTAGGCTACTTATAGTATTTTCTGGTTGTCAATTGCCACACAAATAAATGAATATGAATCAGATTCAGTGACTTTATTCTTGTACATGTCTACAATAACAATGTCACTGAGCTTTGACTGCAGCTTTCAGTGTGCATGAATACATAAACCATGAATGAATGCCGCTATGCATCCTGGGCAACAATGTTCACTATGATGCGGACACCGACCTCGTTGTGTTCTTTATCGGGGAACGGTAATTCCATTGGGTCGTCAAACAATTGTGATAGCAGTTGAACGCCTCGACAAAATTGTTTCCATCGTCCACTGGTACCACATATGCAACTCTCATTTGCCTAGACTTTCTTTACAGTATTGATGAAGTCTCTTCAATAATTAGAGCTACGCTTCACAACTTCATACCACGTATATGCAACGAGAGACACATCAGAAATATATTGAAGAGGACCAATTCCTTCCCTGTTTTTTAGCAGCCTTGGATGCTTTCATTTGCTCATTTCGTTCAGCTGGAGTCATCTTGTTAGTCCTGTTAGTGGTATACGGCCTAGACCATTAATGCTATGGATTTGAAACTCTTTGGGATTGTTCTCGCCAATGAATCAGTGATCGCCAAGAGCACACCTATGAAAACACTATTTCTTAAGTAACAGTTTTGGAAACGAAAACAAAAATTTAGTGGGTGACTTATCTTTCCCTGATTTGATACTGCGAATGACATCACTAATGAATAATGGTTCAAGAGTGGTGTCATTCACTCATTGCCCGATTTTGGGAGGTACAATACAATACAATACAATACTTTATTTCCATATATGAAGAGGTATGTATTTTGATTGTTAATCTTAATGTCTGCAAATGGATTGCATGATATGGCATGGCGAGGACAGTGGTCAAGATTGACATGAGTTTCAAGGGAAGCAAGCAATGCAGTTCTGACAAATATTTGCCAGGCATATAATTAATGTTCACAGAATGTTTAATGAATATTTATACAATTCTTGTGGAGCTAGTTTGAATATCTTAGAATAGAATAGACATTATTAGCAATCAATTTAACATGTTCATGAAAGACATCTAGGTTATTTTGCATTTCACTTTTCATTTTTGCATTCCATTATGATAGAAATAACATGGATTCACATATTTATGCCCCCCCCCCCTCTAATTAGAGGGGGGCATATAGCGATCGCTTTGTCCGTCCGTCCGTCCGTCTGTCCGTCCGAATTTCTTGTCCGCGCGATATCTCGGTTAATATTTGATGGACAGGATTGAAACTTGCATGGACTGTGGCCAGTGCCTCGTAGTTGTGCAGCGTAGATTTTTTTCCAAGTTCCGGTATAATTTTCAAGAGTTATGGCCCTTTTTCTGAAATCTCTGTGAATGGGACTTGTCCGGGCTGGATCTTGGTTAATATTGTATGGGCAAGTACATGTATGAAATTTGCATGATATGTGGTCAGTGCCCCACAGTTGTGCAGCGTAAAGTTTCGCCCCGTTTCGCATATATTTTCAAGAGTTATGGCCCTTTGTTCCTGAAATCCCCGTGAATTAGGACTTGTCCGGGCTGGATCTTGGTTAATATTGTATGGACAATTATGAAATTTGCAGGGTATGTGGTCAGTGCCCTGTAGTTGTGCAGCGTGAAGTTTCTCCGCATTTCGCATATATTTTCAATAGTTATGGCCCTTTGTTCATCAAGTCTTTGTGAATTGGGACTTGTCCGGGCTGAATCTCGGTTAATATTGTATGGACAAGTATGGAATTTGCAGGATATGTGGTCTGTGCCCTGTAGTTGTGCAGGGTGAAGTTTCTCCGTGTTTCGCGTATATTTTCAAGAGTTATGGCCCTTTTGTTCTTGAAATCTTTGTGAATTGGGACTTGTCCGGGCTGGATCTCGGTCAATATTGTGTGGACAAGTATGGAATTTGCATGATATGTGGTCAATGCCCCATAGTTGTGCAGCGTGAAGTTTCTCTGCTTTCGGTTATAGTTTCAAGAGTTATGGCCCTTCGTTCATCAAACCTAAGTGAACGGGATATATTTATTTGTCCAGGTTGGATCTCAGTCCATAACCGATTTGGACCGGGAAAATGGTCCTCCACAGACCAATGCAGAACAGAACAATAGCGGGGCAGTGTCAGATTAAAGAAGAAGGGCGGGGGGGCATACAATTAAGCAATCTCTGATTGCTTCCTTGCTGTGTTTATGCAGATTATATTAGAAATTATTTAAAATGATTATTCGGTCTGGAAATACAATAAATATAAATAAACTTTTTCATTCCAGCACAATACTCATTGAACCTTCCTGTAAGGCTATCATCACTAAACATGGAGATGTCAAAATCACAGTAAGCATTGATTAATTTAGTCCATACCTCACATCGCTTCTTGCTAGTCCTTGGACATTTTTATATTGCCACTAGTATATTTTTTTATGACCATACCTTCAATTGTAGTCCTAAAGAAGAGAATTTTTCCATGTCTCTGATATTAGGTAAAAAGGAACTAATGCATCAATTTAGCCTGTTGTACAATGTTCTTACTCTGAATGTATCCGACTATGGAACCGGCTAGCATTATGGTTGGTTAATATTCAGATAAAGTGTGAGTGATTGAATATTGGGGAGTGAGTCCAAAATATTGTCTGAACATTTCACGTAATTCCTCGCTGTAATTAACCTGCACCTGGTCAGTGAAATTCCAGTGTTGTCTTCAATACGGAACTAGTAAAATCGGCACCACGGGTCAGCCGTGTTTCAGTGAAATGGGAACATAATGGTTTCATCCCTGACCTATTGTGATGGATCACAATGTCCGGGAATTATATTGGTCTGGTTTTGGTAAAGTAGGTTTCTTTTGCTGAAGTCATATCATTTAACATTATGAGGGATAGGGAAAACGATTACTTCCTTCTAATCTTTTTACCCATAAAGAGATCGTTTGTTTATCGTAGCACATGCTGAGGTTGCATATCTTCAGGGGATTCTGGATCCTCTTTAATAAACAACACAGTTTGTGGCTTCCTTTCTATACACATGTCAAAGATGTGTGGCATATAATGTAATAGCGATTTATGTCCATCTGTTAAGTTTTACCTGTCCATGTGATGTCTTCAGTCCCAGGTCATAGATTGGTACCAGACTGAGTATAAGTTACCCATGGGTCAAAGAAGAACCCTATTCATTTTGAGGTGAAAAGGTCAAGGTCACGGTCACTATGGTTGAAACAATTCTCATGTTTATGCTATAAGTACAGTTCAGAGAGCGACTACTTTGGAAGATCTTTTTAGTCGGGTGAGGGAGGATTGCATCTTGGGTTATTTGAGAGAAATCGGGCTGTTACATAAGTTTTAATGTGTGTATATTTTAATGCGTTGGATTACTAAGTTAGTGACTTGAGTACTTAGAATTTTGTTTGATCGTCGCTATATAGCTGAAATATTGCTGAACGCAACATTAAACCTTAATTCTTTCTCTCTCTCCTATGATAAATGAGAAGGCTATTTATTTTTACCCCTTGACCAAGGTCTTGATGCTTGGTCTGTCTGTCTGTCTGTCATTCCATCTTGGAGGATTATAGCTAGACTTTCTAATTTCATATAACATACATGTATGCAGCTGGCAAAGGGCCAGAACCCTAGTGAAGATAACTAACTTGAACCATGACCTATTGTATCAGGGTCATATTTGAGTATTTGTGATAACTTTTGAAGGATTACATCCGTCTTCAATTCATACATGCAACTGGTGATTGATTATAACTTTCTAATTTGACTGACGTTGGCCTATTTTATCAAGGTCAAATTCTAGTTATTGCAGTATCATGGCTATAATAACTTATAACTAATAACTTATGAAAAATTTATTGGATTTGCCTCTATCGTTTTTCATGCTGATCCATCTGTTGCTGGTACCCCCTGGGGGCCAAGTTAGAGTTTTATGTCCAATTTAGAAAACCTAAATGGGTTTTTTCCAAATCTGACATTGGCGCCTTGCCTCAAGATCTCAATTGGGATTGTTTTTCATGCCAATCTGCCTCTAGGTGGTGCCACCTGGAGGCCAAGTAGAAAAAAAAAATTCTGGACAATAATTTCTGAAAAGGGTTCATTCTAAATTTGGTATGTGGGCACCTTACCTCAAGATCTCGCTTTGAGTTGTTTTTATGCTCATCACCGATATGTGGGCCAAGTCGAAATTTCCTTAGTTCAATTTGTTAATGTGGGTACCTTGCCACCAGATCTTGCTCGGGATTGCTTAATTTCCATGCTGAATATCATGCTTCCAAGCCAAAACAGTAGGTTCAGTTATGTCATGGGACTTGAACCACTCGCGTTTCATACAATATGGTGTTTTTCTGGTGCATAACAGACTATATTTCTAACATTAGAATGATCGATAACATATTTCCATCAATTTGCAGACATTTGTTTTTTTGGAACTTAAATTAAAAACTGACATTTCCAATACTGTAACTTAGTCAACTGTCAACTCAACCATTATCTAATGTTTTCTGAATGCTATTTTGTCTGTACCTCAGATTGGGGCAGGTGTGGTGAAGAAAGTTGGAACAGAATTAGATGCCATTCAACTGTCTATCTTCTCTCATAGGTTTATGAGTACTGCTGAACAGATGGGAAGGTATGATGCATGTATAATAATGATACAGGTCATTGAAACCCATGTTGCTTGACTTGGAATGACCTGACACAGTAGTAAATGTTGATGATTGGCATTGTTCCCAAGTCAGTTGCCAAAAGTGTGTTTGTTTTATGCTGGAAAAGTGACGTTCACGGACCACTCCATCTAAGTATCTTAGATATTAGCAAGTGAAAATTTTTGATTCATCCACAAGATTCCTGTTTGCACTCTTCCTCTCATTTACTGCATGAAGTGAAGTGAACACATGTATCAGAAAAGCTCCCATGTTCTGAGAAGAATTCATGAGGAGTTTAAGTGTTGGATTGTACTAGTCCTGCCAAACCATCTTTAACCATCTGTTGAGAAGTATATGTGACTATATTGTAAAATGGCTTCTATGTCTTGCTGCCAGTTGACCCACATTCAGTGTCCATCATTCCACACCCATATTTGTGATCAGTTCACCAAGTTCTCTGAGGGCCACAAAATAAGGCGGCATTGAGTATGTCTCTACATCTTCTCTGTCTGGAATTCCTGTGGATTCTTTATTGAAAAATAAAATGTCTATGTCCCCCATGCCGACTACTATGTCCTTGCTTAATATGGGTACAAAGAATAACATATTAGTGACCATGATAGGTAATTTACTGGATGAGGTTATAGGGAAGAAAGATGACAAAATATTCCCGAGGTTGTTGTGCCGCTGTTGCTCATGAAGTCGCAGACCTTCCTGTGATCTTCAAGATTTGCTTAAGAGCTGTTCCAGAAAAAAGGTCTGGGTGGGTGAGGGTGGGGGATGCTGGCCAATTTTGTTTTTCTATGGGTGATGGTCAATGTGTGGAATGAACTGTTGTGGGTGGTGGGGAAATGGGTGGTCGGTATTTCATGATAATCAAATGTTACATCTGAGATTTCCTGTTAATGAGTAAACTGAAGAGCAAATGAGTGTCTTCAAGTAATCACATATGAAGTTTGGTTAAATATTTTGTCATCTTCTAAGAGACAACTACTTCAACCACTGTAAAGTACAGAAGAACAGAATAACTGACAGTACTGGTAGTACAGAAGAAGTACTTCTACTTCAGTAGTTTTTACCCCTCGGCCATTTTGGCCTCGGGGTATTGTCGTCGCCATGTACGTCCGTCCGTCCATCCGTTACCGCATTTTAGGCAAAACCGCTTGAGACACAACCACCAAATTTTCAACACTTACTTATCTAGTGCTAAGCCAGACGCCTATCGAAAGTGGCTCTCCTCGGCCCATATTTTACAGAGTTCTGCCCCTTTACAGATATATTAATTTCTATTTCTGTCCTATATGCCTGAATGTAACCAGCTATATCTGCAGAACTGTGTTTGGTATAGCTACTATATTTTGGAAACTTATTTATATTGTTGTATTCTACAAGCCAACAAAGGATTACTCGCCTCGGCTTATGGAGTTATGCCCCTTTCGGATGTAGTAATCTCCGATTTTGTTGTTTGTAGCTGAATGTACAAGTTATTTCTGCAGATCCGTGTTCGGTACAGCTTATTCGTCTCGGTTCTTATTTTACAGTAGTGCTAAGTCACATGCCTATCGAAAGTGGCTCCCCTCGACCCATATTTTACAGAGTTATGCCCCTTTACAGATATATAATTTTTCTATTTCTGTCCTATATGCCTGAATGTAACTAACTACCGGTATATCTTCATCATCCCACATAGAACTATCTCTTCCTCAATTCACACAACACATGGGTCTCTATCACTTGGGGAAAGCCGAGGGGTTTTGATTAGATCAATCTCATGTTGTCTCTCAAATGCACGCTTGTCTGTGTTTTGTAGAGTTTTGCAGAGAACAGCTATTTCTACAAATATCAAGGTGGGTTAATAGCTAAAGTCTGATCAAGCAAATAACAAGATAAAGATGCATGTCTTTGAAACTGTATCTAGAATAATGCTATAATAAGAAGAAATACTGTAGGTTCCAATTTTCCCTGTCGGATAATAAGCCTCATCGTAATGGCTGTTCCAGAAAAAGTACATGGGATGGGGGGGGGGGGGGGGAGGAGATTTTTAAGTTTTCTGGTTAATACGTGGTTGGTGGTATACGGTCATTTAACATTAGTGACCCCTCCCAAGTGAACTTTTCTCTGCTGCTCCGAAACGACAAAACCGAGGAGGCTGAAACTTGGTGACTTTTAATCTTATCTTATTGGGGTCATTTTGAGCCTATTTTCATATACCCCCGGGCAGAGGATCATGGGTAAATTCAAAATGGCATCCATGTGGTATCTGCGAAAGTTGTGTTTTTTAATCTTTTTGCTAAATTTCTTCACATTTTCCTTGTCTAAAAGGCCTTGAAAGTATTTTATTTATGCAAAACTAATTATTCTATATTTTATTTTATTTTTTTTGGAGAGAAAAATCGGAAAAATGAAAATTTCGAGAAATCGACCCCAAAAAGGCCCCCCCCCCCCAGGATGCGATACACCCCAAATCGCCCAGGCCAGGCCAGGTAGGGTTAAAACATGAACTATTTTGCAGTGATATTCCCATGTTTGCAGGAGAGGCTGGATTTCTCCTGTGCTGTGTTTGGACCTGATGGAGGACTTGTGGCCAACGCCCCTCACATTCCTGTTCACCTGGGCGCTATGCAAGAAACTGTCCAATACCAGGTAACATTATCCCCCATAAGTCAGGTCTGTATTCTTCATACCAGCCCTGCACGCAGATCAGGGCAATACAGTTATTACTCGAACAGTTCATTTCAAATAACAACAAATGAGTGGATGGCGTTAGAGCATGCTTCACTTTGTTCACAGATGATTTTATAATGAGAATATACTGTAGAATGGTGACGGTCTCTTTGATGTTATCGAGGGAACGACATGTGGGCATCACTCCAGTCAAAACAATCATGGCTATTCAAATGGGATGAAAAATACGACACATTGCCTGGCTTCTAATTTTCTCTAATATGGGTATATTCGAAGATGTCATGAGATCTTACATGGGATTCAGCACAACTAAAAATTACGATCGGTATTATAGCTACATGTATGATGTTTGAACTGTTATTATGTAATATCAAGACATCCCTTCAGGCACTGTTGCCAGCTATCTTTTTGTTTTGTTTGTAACTGGTTGAATAAAATCAAACTTACAAAGCAGTCACATAGAAAAATAATTGTCAGAATTACCTTCCCCTCCAATTTGAGAGCTATGTTTCCAAGTGATATATTCAAACTGAGTGAATTAACTCTTTAAATATGGAATGAGCTTCCTCAGAGATGGAAAACAGAAATGAACCAGGCATGAGGCAATTACAGTTTTCTAATTTGGGCACCGGTGAAAGTTGTGAAAAAACCTCCTGTTTCAGTAATTCCTTTCTCAAAATTGCAACCAATCTGTAATGCGTATACTGCAGCCGAAAATTTCACTTACAGATTGGGTCATAAACCTGTCTAGTTCATTAAATGCAATCATAAAGATGACATTCCCATCAACAAACCATCAGCACTCGGAATTACTGTTTACTCTAAAACTAAAAAATCTTCAGAATTTTGGAAACCCGATTTACTTTGCAGGAAACAGAAGATTTACATCACTTGGACGTTTTTGAGCAGTCAGGTTTTTTTTTGGTTTTTTTTGTCAGCTTTCTGATTTGGGCACCATTACATGGCATGAATTTCAGTCTGTATGCTCCCTCAGCTTGAACATGTTGAAGGGATATGGCATTATTGTGCACACATTCAAACTATTCAACAAGGAGGACACTGGGAAGTGGTCTTGTACATAAAATCACAAGATCTCTGATATAATATTTATTTCCAGGACTACATGTAGTTGGTCAAAGTGTTCAACAATTTAGTGCATGAATTAATGAAATGATTTGCATGTTTCGTAGATGAGGGTATTGGGAGATTCCATTCGAGATGTAGTGATCCTCAGTAACCATCCACAAGCTGGGGGAAGTCATTTACCTGACCTCACAGTTATTACACCTGTAAGTATCATTATATTGTAGATATGGATATTTATGCCCCCCCCTCTAATTAGAGGGGGGCATATACCGGGCGCTTTGTCCGTCCGTCTGTCCGTCGTCCATCCATGTCCGTCCGTCCGTTAATTTGTCCGTCCGAATTTCTTGTCCGTGCGATATCTCGGTTAATAATTGATGGACAGGATTGAAACTTGCATGGAATGTGGCCAGTGCCTTGTATTTCTGCAGCGTAGAGTTTTTATCGAGTTCCGGTATAATTTTCAAGAGTTATGGCCCTTCTCTGAAATCTCTGTGAATGGGACTTGTCCGGGCTGGATCTTGGTTAATATTGTATGGACAAGTATGAAATTTGCATGATATGTGGTCAGTGCCCCACAGTTGTGCAGCGTAAAGTTTCTCCCCGTTTCGCTTATATTTTCAAGAGTTATGGCCCTTCGTTCCTGAAATTTCCATGAATTGGGACTTGTCCGGGCTGGATCTTGGTTAATATTGTATGGACAATTATGAAATTTGCAGGGTATGTGGTCAGTGCCCTGTAGTTGTGCAGCGTGAAGTTTCTCCGCGTTTCGAGTATATTTTCCAAAGTTATGGCCCTTTGTTCATCAAACCCAAGTGAATGGGATATATTTTTTTTGTCCAGGCTGGATCTCAGTCCATAACCGATTTGGACTGGGAAAATGGCTATAAAATTGTTATTCTACATTCCAAAGCAGACCACATAGGTCCTGAAGTATGAAATTGCCCCAAAAAGAGTGAATTGGGTGCAAAATTCAAAGTTCACGATCGCTTCATAATTTCACCACAATATACTCTCAAGGAATGTAGGTCTCATAACCAGGTCACATTTTCGGATTTGGCGAAAGCCCTGGTGACCATCTTGCATCAAAACATTGATATTATTACTTGTTGGTCAATACTTGGAATATGTATTATGCGAGGCATGCCGAAAAAAATGACTGAAACAGAATTTTTATAATTATCTAAATTAGGCCTTCACCGACCAATACAGAACAGAACAATGGTGGGGCAGTGTCGGATTAAAGCGGAAGGAGGGGGGGGGGGGGGCATACAATTGAGCAATCTCTGATTGCTTCCTTACTGTGTTGATACTCCACCTTTTCCACAATGACGCCATAACAATAACTCTGGATACAGGTCAGTGAGTGGCTATCTAGCTTCGGGCCACAATAATATGTCGGCCAAATAATCTGATGTTCTCCCTATGGGCAAATAATTGTAACTATTGATACCTGGCATATTTCCAACTTAAATTTCCCAAACTATTTAATACAGTAATCATAAAGGGTTCTTTCTTTAAAATAGTACTGTGGTAGGAAGCGAGTTCACCAGTGCCTGTAATAGCTTGTAGCTAGCAGGAATTTCCCTTTAGCTTAGTTGGTAGGGTGCTGGGCTCGTAAAGCAGGGGTCAGGTCAGGGAACTCGGTCACTACAATAGTATGTTGATATGAACCATATCCACCAGATTCATGCCAGTTATAACTAGTTTAAAATATGAGTCTATATTAAAGAATAGGCAGATATAAGATTTCACAATTGTTCATGATATTTTTGTTCAGACGATGGACTGCTGCTCTCTGATGAGTGTCAATAATCTGTTGATTGTTGTGTTAATGTGAGAAAGCTGTATAATATGGTAGTTTTATTCCCTATGCCCTGGTGAACCCAACAGCATAGTGTTGTTAGCCAGAGACTCTATCTCTTGGGGCCATCAATGGCCTAGTCATACAAAGCACTTCACTGGTGATCGCTAGCCTCACACCGCTCAACCAGCATGGGTTCGAGCCCCACTGGCGATGCGTGAAAGTTTGCCAGTTACTTGCTGATGGATGGTGGTTCTCTCTGGGTACTCCAGCTTCCTCCACTACTTAAAATGACTGTCACCATTCAAGTGAAATATTCTGGAAGTGTGACATTATCCCCCCCTCCCCATATATCTCTCCTTGGGGCAGGCAAATATAAATTTTGATATGCAGAAATTGTGAATGATTAACACAGGGTAGACCGAAACAATGCATTCGCAGCGGTCTGGTTATAGACTGACACATTGGAGGTCTGATCTGGAAGATCTATAGACGGACCCCTTTATTGTCTATCACCAGTATAGAGTTTGTGTGCATGTCATTGATTCAACCAATCAGTCAGGGGCCATGACTAAAAATCTCAGGCCAATCAAAATTTCATGCAGTCCTCTATTGGAACTGACAATTCAAATTGGTGGGCGAGAAATTGTTGGGCAATCTAGCTCACTGGAGATGAAAAGCCTTTGATGTTTAGCGTTCGGACCACATCAGTGCCAATGATAATAACTGGTGTCTCAGATATAAACTTTTGGGTTCAAACCAACTCTGGGCAAAGGCGTTGACCACCCACAGTACTTATATATTGCAGTAAATAGACCCAGGCACATCTCTGTCAAGAATTGATTTAACTGGGTTTGCACAAATTAGGAAGAAGATGGAGAGGATCTGGCAAAATGCGATATTTGCACAGGGATTTTCATTATTCTGATTATTCTGTCCTTGAGGACATGGTCACTATTTGATAGTACCTCTCTCAGCCATTCGGCTGTTGCATATTACCACTTGATAGTCATTCCTTATTCATGATCTTTGTTAGTTGATTGTTCTTCATCTCCGACCAAAACATGATATCATTGGCGCAAAAGAATTTGCATTGTAGAGTTATCCCTTGACCTCTATATGTTGGGAGGGGAAGGGGTTGGTTTGTCATTTCTGCATGCACTAATTCACTGTCTCACAATCGGAATATGTCTGCATTTAACTCTATGCAGCCTACCAAACTGTGCCAGTTTTGTTTTAAACTTATTTTATTGTCTTCAAAACAAATGGATTGGGGACAAGTTCTTCCAACTTAGTTTCCCCTCTCCAAACATAGGTAAAACAAATTTTGTGAAGAAAGTCAAACAACAATATATAAACTCATACAATGTTACAGTCTCGTTAACTCCATATCTCCAAGTGCAGATCTAACAAATTTGTTAAAAAAGTCACAGATCACTATTTGAACATATACATTCTTACAGGCAATGATAGACAAATGTGAAGGCTACACGTGCAAGGATTGGCGTCTTGGTTTTAAGGATAATAAGAGGCACCCAGGTCCACTTCATTGAAACAAACATCTAGCTGAATCGCTGACTATCTTTGATAAATTTTTGGACAGCATTAAATACTTGTATATTGTTAGTTAGCGAGAGAGATGGACTGCCCCACAACAATTGATGGACATTCGTATTTGGCGGTATAGTATCAAGTAATTCCTTTCTTATATTTTCGTAACGCGGACAATATAATAAATAATGTTCGGCATCCTCTGTTGGTTCCCCATATGCGCAATGTCCGGTTTCGTGAAGTTTTATGTGATATAAATCCCCATTAAGCTGGCTACAGGTGCGTCGTAATTTCGTTTGACATATATTCATTTTCCTGTATCCAACTGAGTAGTACACAGGGGGTGGTTTTTTGGCCGAAATTTTTGAACAAATTATATGAGCTCGAGTTTCTACTGTCATGCGGAAGGTTATTCCATTGATTAATGACGGAAGGTATAAATGAATTTTTAAATAGTGTTAGACTTGTTTTGGGGATAGTGTAGTTATTATCATTTCTAAGTCGATAAGGTGTTGCTTCACCAACAAGAGGAGTGACTAGATTTGCTAGGTATTGCGGTACTTCACCATTGTGGATTTTGTACATGGTTGATAGTTTTAAATTTTCCCTCCTAGCTTTCAACGTTTCCCACCCTGTTTCAAAATAAAGAGACTCTCTTGAAGCGTAAGCGGGCAGGCCAGTAACAATACGTGCTGCACTGGTTCATACATGTATACTGGGGAAGGCAAAAAAGCATATTATCCACAGTTTTTGCATGGTACACATGAACTAATACACTGGAAATTTTGATTTTACGATATATTTTCTCATTTGTACAGGTCTTGCATGAAAGCTGTTCCTCTCCCGTATTCTATGTGGCTAGTCGCGGCCACCATGCTGATATAGGGGGGATAACTCCAGGGTCTATGCCACCGCATTCCAAATCTATCCACGAAGAGGGGGCTGTATTCAAGTCTTTCAGACTTGTGGAAAATGGCATATTTCAAGAGGAAGGTACAACAAAATATTGTTTAGAAAATTACAAATTCACAATCTTCATTCGAATACTTCAAACAATCCTTGGAGAAACAAAATTAGTAATTATGCCCCCCTCTAATTAGAGGGGGGGCATATAGCGATCGCTTTGTCCGTCCGGATGGACAGACGGACGGACAGACAAAGCGATCGCTATATGCCCCCCTCTCTAATTAGAGGGGGGCATATAGCAATCGCTTTGTCCGTCCGTCTGTCCGTCCGGATGGACAGACGGACGGACGGACAAAGCGATCGCTATATGCCCCCCCCCCCCCCCTCTAATTAGATCTCCGTGAATTGGAACTTGTCCGGGCTGGATCTCGGTTAATAGTGTAGGGACAATTTTGAAATTTGCAGCATATGTGGTCAGTGCCCCGTAGTTGTGCAGCATGAAGTTTCTCCGCGTTTCGCATATATTTTCAAGAGTTATGGCCCTTTTTTTCTTCAAATCTTTGTGAATTGGGACTTGGCCGGGCTGGATCTCGGTTAATATTGTATGGACAATTATGAAATTTTCAGGATATGTGGTCAGTGCCCTGTAGTTGTGCAGTGTGAAGTGTCCAGGCTGGATCTCAGTCCATAACCGATTTGGACCGGGAAAATGGCTATATATATGTCATTCTACATTCCAAAGCAGACCACATAGGTCCTGAAGTATGAAATTGCCCCAAAAAGAGTTAATTGGGTGCAAAATTCAAAGTTTACTGATCGCTTCATAATTTCACCACAATATACTCCCAAGGAATGTAGGTCTCATTTTCGGATTTGACGAAAGCCCCGGCGACCATCTTGCATCAAAACATTGTATTAGCACTTGTTGGTCGATACTTTGAATATGTATTATGCGAGGCATGGCAAAAAAATTGACTGAAATAGAATTTTCATAATCATGAAGGCCTCCACCGACCAATACAGAACAGAACAATGGCGGGGCAGTGTCGGATTAAAGTGGAGGGGGGGGGGGGGGCATACAATTGAGCAATCTCTGATTGCTTCCTTCCTGTGTTAAATTCTGTACATTGTATACATTCCAATTTAGAGATAATGACAAAAGATCAAGTGAATAAACTTTTTATAACAGTATTTTCTGTTTTACAGCTGTAACTGAAGCCTTTATGGCACCTGGTCAATTCCCGGGGAGTAGTGGTACGAGGAATCTACATGATAACCTCAGTGATTTACGAGCTCAGGTGGCAGCCAATCAGAAGGTGGGGCGACTGTGGAATTTTGATTTGATCAACCTTCTTGTGAAGGTTTTCTTTCTTTGCTCTCTGTGCTGTACCACTTAATTTATATCCTCAATTGATTACCAGTAAAATAACATAATTCAAAGGAATTGCCTTCTCGAATTCCAGTCTCAAATTCAATACATTTCGACTCCTCCAATATCATTGTTCCAATAACGCTATCAAATAGTAATATGCAATAAAAAAAAAATGCAAAACAAATGGAGTGTACCTCCTGCTGATGGGAGTTTTTGTGGGCAGCCATCAGTGGATGTCCTTTCTATTGCAAAACTATGGGGATCATGTGTTCTGGTGTGTCTCCCTATGTTGATCTGATTACTAGCTAATCTGTGCACAGAGTCCATCTGAATGCCTGGTGGTATAGCGCTGATCATTGAGATTTTCTATCTACAGGGTATAACGTTAATCTCTGGTCTAATAGAGGAGTATGGTCTAGAGGTGGTACAGGCTTACATGACTCATATACAGGTGAGTATAGCTAGGTCTTCTGTTCTTGCGAACGAATAAACATCACTTTTTACCTCTCGGTCATTTTGGCCTCGGGGTATTGTCGTCGCCATGAACGTCCATCTGTCCGTTACCATATTTTAGGCAAAACCGCTTGAGACACAACCACCAAATTTTGAACACTTATCTATCTAGTGCTAAGTCAGATGCCTATCGAAAGTGACTCCCTCGGCCCATATTTTACAGAGTTATGCCCCTGTAAAGATATATTAATTTCTATTTCTGTCCTATATGCTTGAATGTAACCAACTAATCTGCAGAACTGTGTTCGATATAGCTGCTATTTTGGAAACTTAAGTTACATTGTGGTATTCTAGAAGCCAACAAAAAATTACTCGCCTCTGCCCTTATTTTACAAAATTATGCCCCTTTTTGGGTGCAGTTATCTCTGATTTTGTGATATATGCTTCAATGTAACCAGTTATATATAATTAACTGTGTTTGATACAGCTACCAAATTATGAGAAAACTTTTTTATTCAGTTGTAGTCCAACTGCCTACAAAAAAATTAGTTGTCTCGGCTCATATTTTATGGAGTTATGCCTCTTTCGGATGTAATAATCTCTCATTTAGTGATGTGTAGTTGAATGTACAAGTTATATTTGCAGATCCGTGTTCGGTACAGCTGCTTGTATTCTAGAAGCGTACAAAAAAATTAATCGTCTCAGCCCTTATTTTGTGGAGTTATGTCCCTTTTCATGTGTAATAATCTTGGATATGCTTGAATGTAACCAGTTATATCTGAAGAACTGTGCTCAATACAGCTACCAAATTTGGAAACTTATTCATCTACTTGTATTCTACAAGCCAGCCCTTATTTTACAGAGTTACATGTATGACTCTTTTTTGTGTATTAATCTAGATATGATTTTGTGATATATATTCTTGAATGTAGCTGTTATATCTGCAGCATTGATGATATTCTCTAAAAAGGACATTTTGGATGATTAGTATAGCCATAATATGTTGCACATTCTTAGCATATTTCTCAATTTCTTGGGGGAAGCCGAGGGGTTTTGTGAGTCCCACCCTCATGTTTCAAGTAAAATAGTGTGATCAGTCATTTATTTGAAAACCAGAACAAAGAATGGGACAGCTTTACGTCTGCAGGTCATACAAACACATTTTGTGTATTGACCAGTACAAGCTGTCATTGCTGTTTAGAGCATGTTGAGCATGGACAGCGGGATCCAGGCTTATGATTCAAACTTTGTCACCTCTCTGTTGTGTTATTTAACCAGATGGTTTAAATACTTGTTTCAAGATCATACAAGTAATCAGTTGTTTTTACTAGCTTGGTTCATCTCCGAGTGACCTCCAGCGATTGATACATTCAAACAGTGATTTCACTGTGGAAGTCCGCACAAATCACCCCTTTTACATTTTGTTTTTACTGGACAGTTGCCTATCCACGAAAGATACATCCAATGAAACTACAGTTATGGTAAAAATGCGAAAGCCGATTCCTGCAAACAATAAGGCATTTACAGTATTGTATATTTTCATTCCATAGAACAATGCTGAAATTGCAGTCAGGGAAATGTTACAAGAGATTGCAAGGAAGACAAGGGAGAGAACTGGAACGACTGATCTGTACGCTGAAGATTACATGGACGATGGCTCGAAAATAGTACTCAATATCAACATTGATGAGGCTGAGGTAAGTTTGATTAGTTAAAATATTGGTTCTTTCGGGCTTGTTTGAATGTTTTTAGAAAGGTGAGTTGTCTCACCTTTATTATGGGATCTGGAAAATTTCTGATTTTAGGGTTGTCCGAAGTACACGTATAAAAATAGTTTCAAATTGTTTATTCTTTCCCAGACCAGAATAGTTATCCTTCAGTGGTTGACAGGCTTTTTAGGCCTATATACAGTCACTTAGCATGTACTTGATCCCTTACCTGTATGAAATAATACTCTGTTAATTGTTTTCCTTCAAGATATCTCCCTAGTATAATCCGTGGCATGTCCTATTCCTCCTCCACTTTACTCACTGCACAGCGACGACTCCTCCTCCACTTTACTCACTGCACAGCGGGTCGCATAGGTGTGGCGCGGGATAGGTTGGGGCGAGAGATCTGGGGTTTTCGCTACCTGAGATTCCATGGGCCAGGCTTTCACCCTACAGTAGAATGGGCCGACTGCGCATGCACGATGAGTAGTAGTATAGAAAGGGCACGTGATCTCCCTATCCCTTTTGGTGTGGCGCGAGAGACCTGGGGTTTTCGCTACCTGAGATTCCATGGGCCAGGCTTGCACCCTACAGTAGAATGGGTCGACTGCGCATGCGCGATGAGTAGTGCGCGATGAGTAGTATAGAAAGGGCACACGAGCTCTCTATCCCTATAAACTAACCCATGGGGGTGAATGAACCCATGGGGGTGAATGAGCCATGGGGTGAAATCCGTGGCGTATGAGGGTCGGCTCATGTGGGTTTCACTTCTTAAGGGTCGGCTCATGTGGGTTTCACTTCTTAATCCGTGGCATATGAGGGTCGGTTCAGATCCCCTGGGGCGGGGACATGCCCCTGAGGGCAGTGGGTGGGTTCAATGAAAGCTCGTCAGATTAATACACACTAAAGTATGGTCACTCTTCCAAATATTGACCTCAGCTCAGAGAAATACAGTTCAGGAGGCAACATGTACATGTGTAAAGAACTGCCCTACCATAGCTCTAGGGACTGTACATGTATCTATGCTGGGTCTAGTTTCTGATGAATGAAGAGGTCAAGCTAAAACTAAGTCATCACATGGACTGGTGTTAGGAATATATGTACATGTATGTAGTGAAATTAATGAATCAATTGAACTTAAACTTAGAAATAATACTATCTGACATGTCTGAGAACTGAAGTAGTCGGAGTTGGATGTCTTGCTATTTGTTGTTTCATGTAATAGATACTATTTTGAATTGAATCTTTGAGAAAGAAATCTGCTATTCAGGAAGCAGCTATTCTTTTGCTATCTCCACTATTGCAGCCAGTCAATCGATAGTCTCTGAAAATGATACTCGGGTATCACAATCAGTTAAAAACTATTTTTCCTGCGAGCCATAAATGACAAAATACTAATTTACAAATGGAAGTACAGTGCAATGCAATCTAGATTATGCAAAGAAAAGTTCACTTGCGATGGATGGTATCTGTCCCAACCCTCAATCAAGCAACAGCGTTTATCTTCTGAACCACCTTTCTATATGCCCATGGGCCTAGTTCTGCTTTAAAGTCTAAAAATGCTGTTTGAAAAATTAGAAGCAACAGGGTAGTCAATTTTGATCACCACAGAAAGTAGGTAATTGTGTATGAGAGAGATAGAAATGATTCTGACAGTATATTTTATCAAAGAATGAACAAGTTAAATGCTTAACTATTTGCCAAGAGTACACAGTACAACATCCTGCTAACTGTGCCAGCCTCAGCCCTCTCCACTCTGTTTAGCAATGGATGATGCTGATTGGCCGAGACCCATATGCATACAAAAGCAGCACACCGTATTTTCAAATCCAGTACAATCAGAGGGTACATCTGACAGTAGAAGATAGAGGAGATATAAAATAAAACATGTCCCTCATTTATATGTTTTTGTGATAATTGCCATTCAGGTCAGTATATGTTTGATTTTTTTTATGTCTGTATGTTTGTATTTTCTCTAGGGCACAGCAGTTGTAGATTTCACAGGAACAAGCTATGAAGCACATGGAAATCTTAATGCACCAAGGGCAGTAACTCTGTCAGCCCTGATATACTGTCTGCGTTGTATGGTTGGTCACGACGTTCCTCTAAATCAGGTACATGGGTTCCATCTTATTAAATGTTTAAAAGTGCATAGATATCCAATGCAGAGTTTCTATTGTTCCATGTGTGACATTCATATTTTATCCAGTTTTGTTCAACTGGAATAAACAGAAAATTTCTACATAAAAATTCTAGACCAGTGGAATGGAAACTTTATAACTTCTTGAAAAATAAATGTTTGAAAATAGGGGGACATATAATTTAATTACCTGTACTGGGAAAACTTCATCTCTAATGTGTAGGGATCTATCAATAATGTACAGAGTTCTCACATTAAAAAGACAAACATTAGCAGGTGTGTGAAAGTTTGGTTTGGGGGATTTAAGATGTTTAACATCAAACTGTACCAAACGTGATGATATTGAACGAATTTGAAGTTTTGAATTTACATCAAATTTAACCTCTAATACTAGGGATGCTTGAGACCCGTGAAGGTGATTATTCCCAAAGGTTGTCTCCTCAACCCATCAGGGACTGCTGCTGTAGTGGGAGGTAATGTACTCACATCTCAGCGTGTTACTGATGTCATCTTTAAGGCCTTCTCTGTCTGCGCTGCATCACAGGTAAGTTTTTCTGTGCTGTGTGATGGTGACACTGTTTCCTTGTGTGATAATGGTAAAATACATATCAAATTTGTGCCAGTCTTCTCCACTATCATGGGCTGTATTCTCTGCCATAATGTATCACCTCAACCCAGTCGAGTCAGATATCATTGGAGATTTGCCTGGGCCTGTCTGCCTCGATATATGAATACGGTGGGCGGTAACCTCAATACCCAGATTGGGAGTTGTTTTGCATCCAGATGGCGACAACCTTGTGTTGTTTTGACAGCGTACATCACCTTCGAGAAATAGTTTCTCTTCAGTGAGCACTATGTATGTTTTTCATACATAGAGGATAGAATCTGGCATTTGAGCGAACATACTTTACAGATGCTGCCCTATCTAAATGACATATCGTTTCCATAACATGGACATGGGAATGGCACATGCTACGTAGAGCCACAACTGTTTAGCCCAGAAGAAAATCTAGTAGAGAAAACTACATCTCTATGTGTAGCACAGTTCTTATCTGAGTGTGACAGAAACAACCTTGATGGCATTCAGTTGGGCTAATTCACTCTCCGATAAGGGAGCTTCTAGAAATTGGGGCATGCTAGGAACTGGCATAAGGCTTTCCAAACAGAATGGCATGGTCTGCCGAGTTGGAACTCCTAGGAACTCCCTGGCATACTTTTTGGAACTCAGCAAAGAAAGGATGACCATTCCAGTTGGAACTCTTCTCCGTATTGATCAGAATACCAAACTGGGCATGGTGTAACGGGCATATGCCATTCCTATCAAGAACTCATGCCCTAATTTCAAGAAGCTCCACAAACTTGTTATCAATTGTTTTTCTGATAATCGTAAAACATAATTACTCACTTTGTTATTGGGAGCACCTGTCAGTCATGCCTAGCTCAGTATGCTGTAATGCCCCCTCTGGCATTCAATCATGTCATGGCTGCACTTGCCATCACAGTGAGTCATGGATGTACCTTGTTGCACCTTTAGGTAAAGAAACAAAATATGACAGTGCATCAGCACTTCTTGCAGCAAATATATGTCTGCACAATGTACCAGAAGTTTGATGCATTTCATGTTATTGGACACTATTAAAAAGGGAATTTATGTTAAAAAATTTTTGGTCAAACAACCCCCCCTGTAAAATGTGCCAATTTGCGTGAAATATGGTCTAAAATTTGAAACTTGTTAGCATCTTTCCGTCAGATGAGCTACTTTGGAAACAGGTTAAAACTACATGATTTACAAAGCCTGCTGCCCATGTTTTCCCAGTAATTGTATAACTGACTTATACATTTCAAACAGGGCTGTATGAATGTTCTCACATATGGAGATCAAACTTGGGCTCATTGTGAGACCGTGTGCGGAGGGGCGGGAGCTGTGAGTTGTCTTTCCTTGTTCCCCAGCATCAATATTGCCTTCACTCCTAGCTTCTGCAACTCTGACCATATTTCCCTCTTGCTTTCTTGTCCAGGGCTGTATGAATAACACCACTTTCGGTGACGAGGAATTGGGCTATTATGAGACTGTTGCTGGTGGAGCTGGTGCTGTAAGTGACTTGAACTTAAATCTACTGGCACCAATTCATAAACTGCAATGCCTTATGTGACAACTTCTGCCAACATAAATGCTGATTGGTTATTTTAATTGAGAATCCATATAGCTATCAAGAGTTTATAAAAGGATCAATTCAGTACATATATGAAGAAGGGCTGCAAACTTTGACTATTATTTCCCATATAATACAGCATAAAACTCATACGGTAACATCATCTGGGATATGTCCTCCCACACACGTATGTGGTATGAGCTCATGCGACACAGGTGGCCAGTCACTTCACTTAACACGTGCTGCAGGCATGATGCGCTTCAGCAGTCTTTCTCTCATTGATATTTTCAATGAAATACTGATTGAAGTAATTTAAAGTGATCGTAAACCCTCAAGTAAAGTTTTCATTAAATGAAAGTCCATTGCAAACAGTGTCGGAAAATATTTATTGTAATTTTTTACGATTTTATTACATGTCAGAGTAAACTGTAAATAAAGCATGGTATTCTATGGTGGTCTGTTGCAATCATATTTAGGTCCACTGACGTCACACTGTCTTAATACATATATTTCAAACTCTGTAACTGTGTATGCACTTTCCAATGCTTGATTCAAGCTTAAGGTGTGTATACTTTGAGTTTCAACACAGACTCACTGTTCCAATGTGCATGTTTCACTAAAATCCGGGAAATTAAATGCAAGATTCAAATTGACTTGACAGTTATGAGTCTCCCCGATTTTGGTGAAACATGCACAATGGAACAGTGAGTCTGTGTTGAAACTCAAAGTATATGCACCTTAAGCTTGAATCAAGCATTGGAAAGTGCATACACAGTTTGAAATATATGTATTAAGGCAGTGTGATGTCACTGGACCTAAATATGATTGCAACAGACCACCATGCTTTATTTGCAGTTTAGTCTGTGTAATTTTCCGACACTGTTTGCAGTGGTCTTTTCTTGAGGGTTTACGATCACTTTAAATATATGGGAAAAGAATGAGCTTTACACTGTATTGTATGGGAATAAGAGCCTCCCATAATAACTTGATCATGGGTTGAAAATTCCAACTCGACAGAAGGAAAATACATCCCAACCTCGTCTCGGCTGTATTTCCTTCTCTTAAGTGGGAATTTCATCCCGTGATCAAGTTATATGGGATCCTCTTAATTTCATACATTCCTGACCTTGCTTTTGATGGGTATTCGTGGGTATCTGATACTCCTAAATTTAACAATTAATTAGATGTACCAGTATGCATTAGGACACCTGTGACAATTCACACCCTCTCTCTTTTCCCTGCACTAAAGGCCATTTTCCACAGCATGTGACACTACTGCAAATGACAACCACATGTAGCTTGGGCAATTTTCACAGTAGGCATGACATCACATTGAAATAGACCTGATCATAATTTTTATGCACATCAAAAAACACTTGTTCTTTGACAAAAAAATGGGTTGGGGCATGTTACCTACATGTACTGTTGATATTGCATTACATGATAACCTGTGAGCTATTTTTCTACAGGGCAGAAATAACTCAAGTTCAACCTGAACGCGTCCAGAGAAATACCGAAACATGAATGAATTCTTGTACTTGCAAACTTGTGCACGTTTTGATCGCAGCTGAAGAAAAACACTCTTGCGACTACCAACACATTAGGCACAGGCTTTGATATTTACCTACGGTGACAGAGCTTGTCTCTCGCTCCTTGGTTGTATTAGATAACGTACGAGAGGGGTATTCCCCCGAGATGAGTTTTCCACAATGTCATTTGATGTGCAGTCACATAAGAGTGACTTGCTTGTTCTCCGCTCAACCATTGTCAACACGTCAGCTTTTAGGACTGGATTGTTATTACCATGATTAGCATGTGAGGGAATCCCGTTCAAGGTTAAGTTAGCTCTGCTCTGTACCATAAGTAGGCATAAATTCTTCATCGTTTTAAATTAACTTGAATACCCGAATGGATAGCCAGCAAAGATTATAGGAATCCAAATGGATACCTGCACCCCTGAAATAAAGGAAGAGCAGTGCCTGCATCCTGGAGAAAAAAACACTGACCTTGAGCTGAGGCTTTTTAAACCTGATACTAACTCAATCAAGAGACTGTTTGTATGACAATCAGGCCCGATATTAGTATCTGCTTTGAAAACGTTTCACAGTTGGGTATTACAATCTTGGTATTCAGCTCATGTAATACCCCACCTCATAGTTGCAATATATATTATGAAAGCTGCTACATGTACAATAATACACTTTGCCACACTTTGCTGGATCCTGTCACTGCAACCTCCAAGATTATTCTCCGATTGATATCATCGCATAGCACTATGCACATTCTGTAACCTGTCATCAATATAGCTATGTGAATGGCCACCCCAGGTCTGTGATCCTAAACCTGAACCAAGGCACACAATCATGATTTGATTAGGACTTCGTCTACAAACTGTTTCTAAATTGATACTAGTTCTATCATGAGATGTTCAATGTTATTGCAGGGTCCAACATGGAATGGTAGAAGTGGGGTCCATACTAACATGACCAACACAAGAATTACTGACCCCGAGATCGTTGAAAGAAGGTACTACGTGTATTTCTTAATTTCCAATTCCAGTTAAACTAACTATCCCACACCTAAATGACATATCACAAGACTCCATGTAGGCCAGAATATTTCAGTAATGCTACATGTAGGAACCTGATATTTGGTTCCATGTATTTCATTCATTTATCACAACTTTTCTAGCAAACAGTTCAGCCTATCAGTTGGAAACCAGGGTCCATACACTACTGTAAAAACCATGAAAATGACAATTTAGATAGAAATTAGAAAATTATGCTAAAGACATGAAAACGGGAATTCCAATTCCTTTCCTTTGTTGTAGTTTAAAGTTGTAAGGTCCTTTGCCATCCGATGGCAAAAATTACCCCCATCATAGCAATATATTTTTGATCATCCTAAAAGAATTTCCAAATCTATCGAAAGACAATGTATGGACAATGTATTTGTCAACAGGACATTCATACTCCGGTATAAGTAAAAAAATTAATAAAATTTATCTGCAAGCTTCAATGACACTGGAAGTCATGTATGACTGGAAAACAGGAAATTTTGCCCCGGAAAGACATTGAAAATTTGAAGCTTCAAGGTGTAGGATCCCTGGAAAACAATTAGCTCTCTTGGACCCTATTATAAAACAGAACCAGAACTAGCAGTTCCAGAAATATTCTGACTTGCCTTGCAGGCCCTGGAAAAGGCTTGAAGCATTGTCTAATATCTTAGACTTTTATGTGGGCATTATCATAGAAAGCCTGAGGTCTTGTAAGATTACATGTATCAGTGATAAACCATTTTAAAAAAATGCAAACCCTCACCCAGGTTCTGGCAACAATCACAAGCCCAGACTGAAACCATCATTAAATCATTCCCTGATCAAACAAACAAACAGACAAACCAGAGGCTAGGGCCATTTACTTATGCTGCAAGGGTAACAAATATAAGCATCATTTAAATTGCATCAAACATACATAATACCGGTACATGTTGAATCAATATCGTTTTGCTTTCAGATACCCCATAGTTCTGAGGTGTTTCAATCTGAACCCGGGTACTGGGGGCAAAGGTCGTTTCCATGGTGGTGATGGTATTGTCAGGGAGATGTTCTTCCGTAAAAAGTTAACCCTTTCAGTTCTAACTGAGAGACGTGTCTTCCAGCCATATGGAATGCAAGGTAACCATGTTAATTGTGAATACAGTGAAACCCTAGAATACTGACATCTGTGTAAACTGGCCATCCTCTAAATACTGACATCTGTGTAAACTGGCCATCCTCTAAATACCAGCATCTGTGTTAACTGGCCATACTCTAAATACTGACATCTGTGTAAACTGGCCATCCTCTAAATACCAGCATCTGTGTTAACTGGCCATCCTCTAAATACTAACATCTGTGTAAACTGATCAACCTCTAAATACCGAAATCTGTGTAAACTGATCAACCTCTAAATACTGACAACTGTGTAAACTGATCAACCTCTAAATACCGAAATCTGTGTAAACTGACCATCCTCTAAATACCAGCATCTGTGTAAACTGATCATCCTCTTAATACTGACAACTGTGTAAACTGATCATCCTCTTAATACTGTCATCTGTGTAAACTGATCATCCTCTTAATACTGACATCTGTGTAAACTGATCAACCTCTTAATACTGACAACTGTGTAAACTGATCATCCTCTTAATACCGACATCTGTGTAAACTGATCAACCTCTTAATACTGACAACTGTGTAAACTGATCAACCTCTTAATACTGACATCTGTGTAAACTGATCAACCTCTTAATACTGACAACTGTGTAAACTGATCAACCTCTTAATACTGACAACTGTGTAAACTGATCAACCTCTTAATACTGACAACTGTGTAAACTGATCAACCTCTTAATACTGACAACTGTGTAAACTGATCAACCTCTTAATACTGACAACTGTGTAAACTGATCAACCTCTTAATACTGACATCTGTGTAAACTGATCATCCTCTTAATACCGACATCTGTGTAAACTGATCAACCTCTTAATACTGACAACTGTGTAAACTGATCAACCTCTTAATACTGACATCTGTGTAAACTGATCAACCTCTTAATACTGACAACTGTGTAAACTGATCAACCTCTTAATACTGACAACTGTGTAAACTGATCAACCTCTTAATACTGACATCTGTGTAAACTGATCATCCTCTTAATACCGACATCTGTGTAAACTGGCCATCCTCTAAATACTGACATCTGTGTAAACTGGCCATCCTCTAAATACCAGCATCTGTGTTAACTGGCCATCCTCTAAATACTGACATCTGTGTAAACTGGCCATCCTCTAAATACCAGCATCTGTGTTAACTGGCCATCCTCTAAATACTGACATCTGTGTAAACTGATCAACCTCTAAATACCGAAATCTGTGTAAACTGATCATCCTCTTAATACTGACAACTGTGTAAACTGATCAACCTCTAAATACCGAAATCTGTGTAAACTGACCATCCTCTAAATACCAGCATCTGTGTAAACTGATCATCCTCTTAATACTGACAACTGTGTAAACTGATCATCCTCTTAATACTGACATCTGTGTAAACTGATCATCCTCTTAATACTGACAATTGTGTAAACTGATCAACCTCTTAATACTGACAACTGTGTAAACTGATCATCCTCTTAATACCGACATCTGTGTAAACTGATCAACCTCTTAATACTGACAACTGTGTAAACTGATCAACCTCTTAATACTGACATCTGTGTAAACTGATCAACCTCTTAATACTGACAACTGTGTAAACTGATCAACCTCTTAATACTGACAACTGTGTAAACTGATCAACCTCTTAATACTGACAACTGTGTAAACTGATCAACCTCTTAATACTGACAACTGTGTAAACTGATCAACCTCTTAATACTGACATCTGTGTAAACTGATCAACCTCTTAATACTGACAACTGTGTAAACTGATCAACCTCTTAATACTGACATCTGTGTAAACTGATCAACCTCTTAATACTGACAACTGTGTAAACTGATCAACCTCTTAATACTGACAACTGTGTAAACTGATCAACCTCTTGATACTGACAACTGTGTAAACTGATCAACCTCTTAATACTGACAACTGTGTAAACTGATCAACCTCTTAATACTGACAACTGTGTAAACTGATCAACCTCTTAATACTGACATCTGTGTAAACTGATCAACCTCTTAATACTGACATCTGTGTAAACTGATCAACCTCTTAATACTGACATCTGTGTAAACTGATCAACCTCTTAATACTGACATCTGTGTAAACTGATCAACCTCTTAATACTGACATCTGTGTAAACTGATCATCCTCTTAATACTGACATCTGTGTAAACTGATCAACCTCTTAATACTGACATCTGTGTAAACTGATCAACCTCTTAATACTGACATCTGTGTAAACTGATCAACCTCTTAATACTGACATCTGTGTAAACTGATCAACCTCTTAATACTGACATCTGTGTAAACTGATCAACCTCTTAATACTGACATCTGTGTAAACTGATCAACCTCTTAATACTGACATCTGTGTAAACTGATCATCCTCTTAATACCAACATTATCCATGGTCTCAATAGTTAAATTTAAAGTATTTTGAACCTTGATAAACCAGAACCCGGTCAAAACTGACTATGGGTTCAGCTGTATATAACTGGGGGTTCATCTGTATGCAACTGTGGCTTCAGTATCCAACTGTGGATGGAGTTGTATACAACTGTGAGTTCAGCTGTATCGAACTGTGGGTTCAACTTCATCCAACTATGAGTTCAGCTGTATCCAACTGTGGATTCATTATCCCATCAGCATGGGATCATGTCATCATGCTGTCCATCCGGTCAGCTGGGCAGCTGGATGGATGACGTCAATGCTCTAGAAGCATGGTCATCTTTGTCCTATTATGGGTTCAGATTTATCCAACTGTGGGTTCAGCTGTATCCAACTCAGAAAATTCTGTTTGTGCATGTAATGGTGAAAACCCTGGAAAGTGTAAATTTAGGACTAATGGTATTCTTGAAGTTACTACCACCCCACCCCTGCAAAAAACGGGGCACTGGACATGTGAATAATAAGACCCCAACTTCCCTGTGGCGACTTCCCTGGAGAAATGGTATGTAGAAATCAACTCGTATCATAAACTGTATGTAAACTTGATAGTCGCTGTGGTGGAGGTTAAATATTGCTGAATGTGACATTTAATTGCATCTCGCTCACTAGTACAATTTCTGTCGTGCCATTAATTTTCTCCCCATACAGGTGGTGAACCCGGCAGGTCTGGACTGAACCTGATATATTATAAGGATGGAAGGATAGTCAGTCTAGGTGCCAAGTCCTGTATTGATGTTCAACCTGGGGTAAGTCCTCATAAGACTGGACTCACAGCTGTGTAGGTACATGTATAATCGGGTTGCACGGCATGTCCTGCATGACCAGTGCCCATCGTACCACGATGGAGCGCCCAAGTAGATCCATCCATCCATCCAATATCGATCAGAATTTGTCCCTTCCCCTGAGAATTGCTGACTTGACTGTCTGACTGGTCAATCCGAATAACACGAGCGACTTAAGAAATAATGTTTTGATAGACGTGCTCAATCTTTCTTTGTCACATGGTTAGTGTGAAAAAGTTGACATTCAGGGCAAGGCCTGTGCCCTAAAATTTATAATTTCTATTCTTTAGCACTACTTAAATTCATTATCAAGAAAGATTGGAATGAAAGGTTGAAAAATGTTGTAAAATTTGTCAACCTCTCTCCCCCCATTTGCCATGTTTGTTGAAACATTCCCCGCCATGCGTGTCAATTGGCAGCATGCCAATATCAGTGGATGAACATATGTGGTCACTTATATTGGGGATTGATTTTGCCCCTTGATACAGACTGTGTGAAACATACATCTGATATTGGTATATTTGTATCGTTTTGTTAATCAATTTCATGATGGAAACAACAGTTAAACTTAGGGCTGTTCCATTTAAAAAGGTATGGGAGGGGAGGAAGGCACTCAATATATTATTCTATGGGTCATAGGAGGAAATTCCCTTCAATTCATGTTACATTGGGAAGGCCAATAAAATTTCTATGGGTGGTGGGGTATAATTCCATGCTGTTTTCCGCCCCTCCCATACCTTTTTAAATGGAACAGCCCTTAGACAGAAATTGCATCTTGTAATTTATTTGTTTTGTATGGAAGCAGACTGCATTTAGACCATTCCTCACTTGCCTTGTAAAATAGAATCTCCCAAATGAACAGTTGCGCTTGTCATGACATTGTGCATTTAGTTTTCACACAAGCATGCTAAAACATTTCAGATATACGCACAGTTGTAATAGGCACAAGTGTTATAGAATTCGATATTTCACATACTTTGGACATGAATTGACAAGTGTCCTTGTCTGACTATTTTTATAAAGAACCCTCAGGTTGGGTGGAGAGTGGAACAGATTTCTTATCAATGATTATATTTTCCATGTGTTTGTCCATACAGGATTGCTTTCACTTGGAGACACCAGGAGGAGGTGGCTGGGGACCAGTGGGGGGTGACGAAGAGGATGATAATGAGAAATCTGCCCCTTCAAAGCGCCCCAAGAAAGAATCCAGCAATGCCCAGTCTTACATGCAGAAAGGGAGTCTCTATGCATATAAACTTGCTCAGGAATCCGCTTAACATATCAAATAATTATGAAGTCTCTAAGACAGTTCATAGAGCCAAAAAGAGCGAATCATTATCTATAGCTATACAAACTATGTGTGAAACCCATGTTTCACTGATGAAACTGATGTTATACAGTCTAGTGGTATACATGTATCAAAGTACCAGTAGTTTCTTTTGTCTTGGTGTAACTGTGCTTACTATGCCATCATCAGAAGAGAATAAATCGAATTATTATCCCTCAACCTAAATCGTAGCATTTCCATTGGTCAGTTTACTAGGGTGTAAAAATCCGTACACTCGGATCTTTCCATGTCAGCGCCCGACTGGTCTGACCGATCACGTGACCAATCATCTTAATGCGGTATACTGAACCATGTTGAACGGTGTGGCCGAACGGTCCCTCTAGCGGAAGGGCTCCCAGGGGATAAAATTCACGGTTCACGTGCGAAAGCAGACATGGCGGATCTCCGCTTCAAGACTTCCAACTTAAATTTTCCACTATTTCTGGCGGGAGATACCATAATATTGACCAGAATACCATCATAGTCGGAGTATTCTACTTCTCGCATGTCGAGAATATAAATATAACGAACATGAAGCGTTTTCTGGCCACGCGAAATTATGCATAATCGCTATTGAACCAGGGTCGGCGAGTTGTGCGCTTTCAAAGATCATTTCCCGAAATCAACACACAATATTATACACAACCGTTGATATTTGATGAAAGGAAGTCTTGCTGCATCACGTTCAATCAATCTTTTAGACACACATACCTTGTAAATGGTTATATTTAGGGTCAAAATTTAACACTGTCACAGCTCGGCGTCCGTGTTGCGCGTCTACATTACTCGCGTAGACAACACATTTTGTCAAAATGGAGACCGGTTTCGTAAATGGACAGACACATATATGCTGAATTTCCGTGGTAAAGTTTCAGAAAAATTGCCTTTTTAACTGCATAATTCGATATGTTAATTAAAAAATGCTTTCGGGATAATAAATTCGTAACTTTTCATACACCCTGGGAAAAACCTGAATAACTAATAGTATCATGTCAAAATTGAGATGACATATTTGTGAATTTATAATAACAACAGTCTAATTTGAAGTAAGTTTTAAGAAGTCGAAATGGTTTTATTTGCATGAAGTCTTGATAGTTACTATTACACAAAAGGTAATATCTTCATATTTAATCTGTCTTTATTCAAGGTAACTGATTAATTATATATTGATTTGGTCAGTGAGTTAGGTGATAAATTGTGTGACTGAGAATCGATTTGAGAAAATATTTTGTGATCCAGGAACTGAGTTGTGTGATATATATATGGCAGGTATTTTTTTCATATGTCCAGCAATATCAATTAGTTCCAGCTTGAATTGTTATCGTTAAAATGTGATAGTTGTCATTGTTAAATTGATGTCCCCATTTTGTCAGATTATATTTTTAACCCAGTGCGGTGAAATTAGTCATACACATGTATTATCATAAATATTCCAGCTTGTATGTGTGACCCAGTATGATGGCCAGTCCCAAAAGTTCTCCCCACGCCAGAAACAAGTAGCCGTAGTGGCGGAGTAACTCGGTCAAATCATGTTAAAAGTGAAGTAGAAAGAGTCCCGTATATGAAAAGACTGAAAAACTGAAAGAATGGTATTGGCTTGGCTTGATTTCAAACTCAAGATGCAATATAGATATTATATTCCTATATGATGCATCATGTAGAGATTATTGTATACCCATTCCCATATTGGCCTGAGAATCCCAGTATCAGGACGAGGGCTCATGATCGAGATAAAACAGAAATGGGTACATCATAATCTGTTAATCACAATTAACAGATGATTGATGGCATGGCAGTTGATAAAACGGGTGTAGGACAAAACCCCAGTGGACAAAACCCCAGCGGACAAAATCCCAATCGGACAAAACCCCCAATTTTAACTTTTGTATGAAAAAATTATATTAGCCATACAACAACATTAAGAGATTTTATCTATATTTTTTTTAATTAAATTTAATAAGGTCAATATTTACATGTTATGGTCAATATGTACACACAAAAATGTGACATTTCACATTTAGTTTTCTTTCTGCCTAGTAATCTATCTAAATCTAGTAAGTCTATCTAATATAGCCTGATATTATGTCCAAGGCCTCTCATGGTTTCTTCCAATGTCTTACGACCGCTGTCCAAGTCAACGCACAGGTAGTCTTTCCTGTAGGTCTTTTGTAGCTCGCTGCACTCACTTCTTCAACCTCTGTCCAACCGCATCATTTGCCAAATGTGTAGAAGCGATGCACGCATTATACGTATAAACTAGTATAATTAGTCATCAAAGATTATACGCATTATACGTATAAACTAGTATAATTAGTCATCCTCTACTGAGAAGGTGATTAGCGGAGATTAGTGGAGATTAGGGAAAAAATGATTATCATTGGGCATTAATGAAAAAAAAAATACTCAGAATTAAAAGCATATTTAGAAGTGTCAATTTAAAAAAAAAAATGAAGTGGTGGTTTGCCTGGGGTTTTGTCTACTTTTCCTGTTCTGGGGATTTTTGTGTTGGGGTTTTGTCCACTGGTGTTTTGCCCGCTGGGGTTTTGTTCATTGGTGTTTTGTCCACTGGGGTTTTGTCTGTATCTCTGATAAAACAAGGATATTATTTTTACCTTATATTAATATCCAGTATCATAGGGAAAGATGTGATAAAGATTATGTAATTCCACTACTAAGAAACATTTCAAACTCAAGATACAAAATTCTTTTATTCAGAAACTATATATATGTTGCTACTGTACATGTTTGTACATTATGAGATGATATGTGAGACATCTGAGGTTATGTTCTCTGAAAGTGGAATAACACACTGGTACAGTACCTAAATAGTTTTATTTAGACTGATGAATGTACTTGATAATTTATCTGTTGGGTTTTGTATATGCGAGGACTGGTTCGCACAGTGTCAGTATGATGTGACTGGGTGGGGTGTCCTGTCTACTTTCAGTGCGACAGCACTATAAAATGGCAGAATTTGTACTGCTTTGTTACAAGTAGGTACCCCTACGCCCCAGCCATGGTATAACTGATTTTTTTTTCAAGTGATGTAAAATCTTGTTCACTCACTCACTTACGTACACTAAAAGATATGTTCAATGAATAAAGCGATCTCTCTTCATCTTAGTGTTTTTGTGATATCTCCAGTTCCATGTCCTGGATTGGTACACAATTTTGGATATACCTTAACCATGAGGCAAAGAGGAACCCTACTCATGATGAGGTCAAAGGTCAAGGTCACTGTGACTGAAAATTACTAAATCTTTGAAGATTGTTATGTTTATGCTGTAAGTACAGTTCAGAGATAAGAATAGTAATGGTGAAGAAGACTTGATTTTTATCCCTTGATAAAAATGGCTGAACAGTTATTACTTGTCAGCTTGGCCTATCCATCTGTGTGGTCCATCTTGCTTAATATTAACACAGTATGCTCTCTTGAAAGATTAGAGCCAGGCTTTCCAATTTCATATAACATTACTGGTGAGAAGTCAGATCCTATTTTAGCTAGGTCAAAGTCTAGTCATGGTGATATCTTTAGATGACAACTCCATGTGCAACTGGTGTCTGAATAGAAACCTTTCCAATTTGACTGACCTTGACCTATTTTATGAAGGTCAAATTTTTGTTATTGCAGTAACTTGAGGGATCATGGTTTAGGCTTTCCAAATTCACACTACAGTACAAGTTGACCGACCTTGATTAATTTCATCAATGACAAATATTAGTTAATACAATACCATATGTTTCAAAAGAGGTTATAGCAGAAGTGGATGAAAACTAGTTTCATCCACTTCTGGTTATAGTTATGCTTTTCAAATTCATACTACATGTCACTAGTGATGGGCTAGATGCATATACAAGTTGACTGAACTTGACCTGTTTTATTAAGGTCGAATTCAAGTTAATGTGATGTTTTAAGATTATAGCTAGCTTTTTTCAAATTCATACTACTGCTGATGGGCTAGAAGCATATACAAGTTGACTGATCCTGACCCATTTTTTCAAGGCCAGGTTGTAATAACATATAGTGATAACTTTTTGCAGATTATATCTGTAGATTTTCCAAATTTAGACCATATGTAACTGGTGATGGATCATTTTATTGAAGATGACAAACTATGACCTATTTGATTTTTACAAACTTTTATGATTCATTATATAGGTAGTCTCTCAAAATTTATGCCTGTGTCTGTTAAGTTTTGGTTTCTGCAGCCTAGGTGTGCATGGGCATATAAGGCTCTTAATTGTTTACTCATTCATCTTTGATGAAATATTATTAATAAATTCACTATGAGGTAGAAAAAAAATAAAATACTGATTAAGTAAACCTTAATTCAATTGTCTTTGTGTGTTTTGTTACGTACTGCTGGGAGTTCACAGTTCTAAGGCCTATTTATTCAAGCCATTAATGTTCAATTTAAGTTGGAAATGAACCCCGTGAACTTGTATGATATTGACACACTGTACTAGAAATTTTGATAGCAAATAGGGGGGGGGGGGGCTCTCACATCAGAATATTCATGTCTTGAGGTTTGGTTAAAAAACAATCGTGGGAAGATAACTCTCTAATGACTTAATATCACAATCAGGGGAAACAACTCCTGATTCCACAATACATTCAACGGGCTACATGCTCTGCCGGTAGGTCTCTGGACGTTCACTTATCCGAGACCAACGAAGTAGGATTGTTCCCGTTACAGCTAAGCATGTCAGTTTGCGGAAGTTCGAGATCAAAGAAATGGGAGCTGTAACAGTTTATATAACTATGTAAATCAACCTGCTTACAAGTATTTGCTTAATTCTCTCGTAATATGCTGGTATTATCAAACTAAGTAATAATATGAAATGTGGCCATCTGACAAGATATTCCAAGGAAGTCTGGTTGTTGCATCTTCATTTTATCCAGCCAATTTCTACGTTCCCACTTCGAACTAGAAATTGGCTGGATAAGATGAAGATGGATTGTTGGTAAGACGCCGAAACACACTTTATTGCTCTATAGCAAGACCGTTGACGATCGTATTTGTCCTGCGTCAAGACACGCAAGAAAGGATACTTGGTTCGGTTTTCTAAAAGACTGTTTAACACTTATCGGCAGCTAGAGGACACGTGTATCAGGTTATCAGAACCAGGAAAGATCCCTCACTAGAACGCGTATCGTATTGTTGCTCTATAGTGTCCAACCAAGAACGTATAATTTGTGTTCTCTATAAATTATAGGATCACCCCAAGGAGGAATTGTTCACTCTTGGACACGCGTGTAAGAGCGGGAGAGTCACTGCCTGACACTCTCCAAGCAAGAAAATATCATCTGTGTTCTCTTGTAACTATAGTTACACATTGGTTCTGTTGTCTCACTCGAGTTATTCTTTTCCTGGAATCACCCGTCTTGCAACGAGATTTGCATGCATGTGCTCAGGTATTCCTGGTCAGATCTCCCGGTTGGTAAGTTGGTTATCAACCGGTTGATCTGAATCAGAACACCCACGTCCGTGCAAATGGATATACCTGATTTAAGAGAAACACAGGAATTTGAATATCCAGTACATTTATTAAATGTTATGTGACGGAATTAGTATAATGACTATGACTATAATGTCCTATGACTCGTAGTCTACGATACATCTATACTGTGCTTGCAAAACGTTTGTATACATGGCAGATACACAGGTCACTTCAATGGTGGGATGAGTGATTTGCATATTACCTGTCCAGCTGGAGTTGTGAGTTGAAACGGGTTGTCACCCATATCCCAAATCTAGAGGCATAAGTTTTCGTTCACCTTAAGAATACCTTCAAACTTCCAATCCAGAGATATTTAATGCACTATAATGTTTTCATAAGCGTGTTAAATCGTTATTTTACGCACGGTTAGTGTGGGAAAGTTTAAAAATATTAGGGCGCGGGCTTTGCCCTTGCCATAAAATATAAACTTTCCCATACTAACCGTGCGTAAAATAACGATTTATTGTGCCTATGAAAACATTATTTCTTAATTTTCGCCCTTGCCCTAAAATATGGGCATCTTAACTGTAAGTTTCAAATAGTAACTGAGATATGGAGGAGACAAGAAATTGTTGACCGACGAACGACTTTACCACCCGACGAGAGAGAGAGAATTAAGGTTTAACGTCGCGTTCAGCAATATTTCAACGAAAAAGCGACGATGAAACAAAATTCTAAGTATTCAAGTTAATAACTTAGTAATCCAACACATTAAAACATACACACATTAAAACTTATGCAACAAACCGATTTCTCTCATATAACCTAAGACACAGTCTTCTTTCACCCGACTAAAATGATCTTCCAAAGTAGCTGCTCGATAAAAAGAATCTCTTAAAATCTATACAGTCGATAAGAATATGTTTCGGTGTGAGATCTTCGTGGCATGGAATACACCTTGGGACTGGCTCTTTTTTAAGTAAATGTTCTTGAGTTGACCAGACGTACATGCCGATTAGATTTCGCAGCTGGGATGAGGGGTAAAAAGCTTCAAGTGCGTGTAACAAATTAGGCCTACACACACTCATTAACGTGGTTAATCAGGAGAAAATGCCACGTGTTGTGACAAACTGGCTGCGCGATTCCACCAGGAATACATAAAAGTCGATAAAGGTCCGCTACAATGGAGGATAATTTATGACGTAGTGTCGCAATCTAAAAATGAAATATGAAACATTACCATCCTTCTTTCCTTTGACGCGGAGATCATCTTCACGGAGTAATAAGCCCGACAAATATAGGCTACATGACAGCTGGTTACTAAATGCCTTCGTTGGTGTTCAAATTTGTTACGTGTATGAATAATATAACTGCGAGCTTGTCATGAAATGAGTTTTCTGAAAATATGTGAAATGATGCAATTTTAGCTGTCATTTTAATGATTCCTGAAATTCTCTGAAGAAGAGAAAAGAAACGACGACCGATAATAAAGATTACAAATGGTTTGTGAACAATATGTCTCAATGGAGAGATACAACCATAAATCACATTGTACCGATAGGATAAATTTTACCCTCGAGGACTGGGGATTCGGAACGAGAAATGAATTATAATTTGTGGCAACACATCAGGGGTTATGAAATATAATTTCGCGTTCGGCGTCCGTAGCAGTCTGAGACAGCTGTAACTCATTCTATAAAATAGAGACAGACTTTCGTTGAGATCGAGAGGCATCACAACATCAAACCGAACGTTGGCGAGTGAGCACGAATGAGCTATAACTAGTACTAGATGCAAATTCGCTGTATATAGATTTGTTTCCAGTACACATGGAGCTATCCAGCTGGTGCCTTATCATCTTTGATAACTGTTGACCGCCTCGGTCTCTCAAGATACTGACTAGATATGGACGTAAAAATTACTTATGGATGATGGATGCTTGCTCAATGTTGGATCTGTCAATTGAGGTCTGGATAGTCTATTTTATACATCAAGCAATTTAGTAATATTGCCCACAGAACATGTTGAGTACATCAACTTATAATCATTCACGGTAATATACCTAAATCACATGCCAGAGAGAGAGAGAGAGGTTTAAACGTTTTCTCGAGGATTTTTCAAACAAATAGGAATATTCTGAATTGAAATTCTGGAGAAAAATCTGATTCTCAGGAAGCAGCTTTGATGTGCTTCTCATGTCCAAAGCTGATTTAGGTCGCGCCTGCGTTCCAGATGAAAAACCGCATGTGCACATTTTAGGGGTTCCATTTCTATTATGGTCGTTTTGCGAAATAGATCGATTTTGCGGGAAAAGCGTGAAAATCTTTCATTTGAATTTTTCTTGTGTATATGTTGTTATTCAGACATCACTTAGACCACAGACTAAAGGATCAGGTATGTTAAGATAGGTAAATGGCCCCAGAACAGGTGTCAAAAATTAAATATTGCATATACAAGAAATTGTTCAGTTGGCATGCAGTACAATATTAGATTGTATACCCAGAAAAGTTTCAAGGCACCGAGTCTCATTATTCTTGAATAACAGGTCCATGAAGTAGTGTATTCGTGTAAAATGGCCAATTTGTGGCGAATGTTGTAGTTATTGTCTCTTCAAACCAGTAAAATTTTGTTCAATTCCGTGAATTTTGTGCGTGCAAGGAAACGAAATGGCCATAATGAAGGGCTGTCATAATAACAAGCTGACCCGTACTACAGCGAAGGTACGCAGCATAAAGATACGGTTTGCAACGTAGCGTACAGACTTCGACACTAAACACAGACACCAATAGATAACAGGCGGTAATGTTTTAGTTTTTTATTAGTTTTTTTTTTCAACCAGACGAAATGAAAAACGCTTGTAATGATACATTTCTTTTTAACTTCTACAGCAGCTAATACTGTGTCCTTCAGAGACAAGTCACCTTTCTATATCATATAACGAATAGTACCGTACCATATAGTTGTACTATAATGTTGATTCATTGAATTTATCTCTGCTAAGATTGATTAAATAGATTGGTGATTCAATCCATAAAATCTTCACATCAAATTAAGCCGCATCTTACCATTCCCTCTATCTCATATGTCAATATAATCTATCTTGTTATAAAACATTTTTCCTGCTTCTCTTTTGGTGAAATCAGATATGACTGATATTTATGTAAACAAAATCTGCGAAACATTATGCCACCCACGGGGAAACGGTATGGGGTGAGGAGTTTCAAGCTTGAATTTATGAGCGGTTTATTATGTCTAGCGCATATTCATATAATTAAACGGCCTTAAATGTGATGATAAAATCCGTTGATGCAATTATTCGCATGAGAGAGACGAAGAGCGATGCAGGATGAGATAACCTTTGAATTCAGTTTAACAAATAGTAACTTTTACCAAAAATAAAGGCACAGAAACCTGGAACTTATGTATAAAATGTTAAATCAATTAATAGTATCGCGAATGAAGGAATCATTAAAAATGTTTACACCATGCAGAAAAAATATAAAATATAGGTATATTTACTGGTATCTATAGGAAACCGTTTACTGTATTTCTAATCATTTCAAAATTATTGCAATACTTTCATATACTTTCACTGGATATATCGTTGATTCCATGACAACTGACCAGAACACACAAACAACATGATCATATTGGAGCCAATGAAGAGATGTGGCATACAGCACATGCAGGAGTACAGTGAATACATATTAATCAGTATATTTACTGACAGGCTTGAAATTCCAAAATTATAATTCAGAGATTGACGGCTGTCCCACCTAGGTCCTCCTCAGTCGAGCAAATGATATGGTGAACAAAAGAACTCCTACCTGGTGACAATATTTGACAATATATCTCCAGTCAAGTGAAGAAAAAAAATTAAGTGAAGTTACTCTTTCAAAGATGAAATGATATTTGGTATGGCGTATAGCCCGCCACTGAGCATTTATACATATGAAATGATATGAATTTCAAGGATGTGACTGTTTTCAGTAACCAAGCCAAGCTGCTACTCGAAACAGTAACAAAGAGCTGAAACTGATTCAATGAGTTACTGAAAGCAGTAAGAAAGAGTTTAGGAGTTATCTTCCTTCGTTGATATTTTACGTTGATTTTTTAGTATTTTACGTTGATTTTTTAGTATTTTGGACCGCTTTTTCGCTCTCAACCGAAGGATTTCGACACTTAAATATGCTACCAAGCGGTTCACATATAGAACCTTACGCAAAGAAATAATTAAAAATCACTGATTCTTTTTAAAATTAGGATAATTAGCCAAATCCCGTGAGAATACCAAGTAATGAAGAACGGAAAATTATATATTTGTTGTCTAGTTATGTAAAAACTAAGATCGAGAGGTAATCAACAAAAATATTACATCAGCGCAACATATCCTCACCAGGAAAATAATTTTAGAAATAAAAAAGGGTGATTAAACATTAACAACAACATATCAACACGGTTTATGCATTGTTATTGTTTTCAGTAACAGAACAAAGTGCACATTTTGTTTAACCCTACCTGGCCTGGGGGAAGGGGGAAAGTGCCACCCCCCCCTCCTACTTTTCTCTGAAACGGGCAGAAGATCATGAGTAAATTTAAAATGGCGACCATGTGGTATCCGCGAAAGTCGTGTTTTTCAATCTTTTCGCTCCATTTCTTCACATTTTCCTTGCCTAAAAGGCCTTGAAAGTATTTTATTTATGCAGAACTAATTATTCCATATTTTATTTTATTTTTTTCAAGAAATCGACCCCCAAAAAGCCGAAAAATGGCTTCCGAGAAGATGAATCATGGCGCATGGCGGCCATCTTGGATTTTTTTTATATTTCCCGGTAGGGCTTGAACCCTAGATACTGTGTGATAAGTTTCATCGCTCTAGCCTTAGTGGTAGAGAAAATATATAGGGGGCACTTTCCGCCCCCAAGCTGTGAAACACCCCAAAATCGCCCAGGTCAGATAGGGTTAAAAAACATTGGTACGTAACTTTATTGAATTTGGTATTTTACTGGACTGATCACCACGTGCTCATTTGTGCATGCCTATATGCGTGAAAAGTCTGACGTGTATAAGTCACTCGTATTTTGAGAGGAGAAAGCCAGAAAACACGATCAAGGTCAGTATCATTGGAGGGTCAGTAGAATATATATCTCTTACCAGTGGCTATGCGCCATTGGTACGAGAGAGCATGTGTAGGGCGCTGTGTGGGAACGGGTTGCACGGCATACTCTGTATGACCTGTGTCCATTGTACTACGATGAAGTGCCCAATCAAACCAAACCAAACCATGATTCACCAATCTAATGATGGAGTATGAAGTATCCTCCTTGTGTTCCGTTGATGAAAATGATCTTCAAGGAGCAATGAACTAAATATTACAGGCTATACCTGCATGCTTGACATGATAGCTGTCATCTGAATGCCTTCGTTGCGTGTTCTGAAACGTTTAATAGTGTATGCATATCGTGAGGTTGTCCTTTTACTGGAAATTTGAGAAAGGGTATACAATTACTTCAAGTTCTCTGAATAAGAAAGACAGATATTACAGCCAGCACTGGTTTGTGACCAATGTTTCTCACTGGGAAATAAAGCTGTAAATCAAATTACTCGCAAACAATCGATTCTACCTTTAGGATACATTTTCCCCTCGGGGACCAGGAACGGGAATATGGCTTGTATTCTGCAGCAGAATGCTTGAAACGTATAATTCGCGTTCCCTGGCAACTATATGGCCCCAGAAAAAGTCAGTCGTTCCCGAGCACGCACTTCAGCACATCTGAAGATGTTCTCATGCGCAAGTCACAGTTTAACTGTTTTTTTTCTTCCATGTCATGTCAAGATTTTTGTTTACTGCATGCTATAAAAGCTTGTAGCAAATGCAGTGTATTATCAATCATATACCAACCGGACACATAAGCCAGCAACATCTATGTCTCCACTCTATCTATGTATAAATTGTATACCACTTTGTGGAAAAGTCCGAAACAAATAGCAAGAAGTATATTGTGAATAATAAACTGAGCTGCAGGACTCCAACTTGATCCATCGTCCTGGAGTTGATCACTTCAATATAAATACAATACAATACAAGCGGTCCAGTTAAGTACCATCAAGTACCATCTTAACTCGTGAGACATAACATTTGACTCGGAAGAAAACTTTTTAATATCTTTAAGCGGGGTTAATATCTTTAAGCGGTGTTATGTAAAGGATCATCTTTCCCTCGGGTTGTTGTGTAACAAGCCCTAACATCATCGAATAAGTTGTAAAATGTTTATATTGGCGAGCTTGAAAACTAGGATCAGAACAGGTCACGATTACGTGATACTTGAACTGAGGAAGCAGATATCCACTATCTGCAAATGCTCATGACCATTAAACTTCGT
This sequence comes from Hanleya hanleyi, assembly GCA_036873755.1. Taxonomy (NCBI): domain Eukaryota; kingdom Metazoa; phylum Mollusca; class Polyplacophora; order Lepidopleurida; family Hanleyidae; genus Hanleya; species Hanleya hanleyi. Next base: position 21,837 of record JAVTVY010022582.1, on the reverse strand, counting down.
CTTAAGGTATCACCCTTTTGTTATTCATTTCTAATATCTTTACCATTGGAAGAACTATACTTCGAAGAATAAATTCATGTTATTGAATCCTCTATATTAATTCATTCATGATTGTTTGTCGTTCGATCTGTAAGTCTAATCTGGAGCAACACCGATCGAGTTTGGAAATGTCTTTAAGCGAGATTATATAAGGCATAATCATTCTCTCGGTTAATTGTGTAACATCATCGAATAACCTGTCAAAAGTTTATAATGTTCATTCTCTGATAGAACTTTAGACTGAATGAAGTAATGTTAAATGTTTAACTGGGAAACTTACCGCATGCATATTTAGAACTAAATGGATGAAAAATTGCATATCTCTGCTAAAAGCCGACACTTGTTTTAACCGAATGATGATTTAAGAGGGAAAATATCAAATTTTTCTCACGTTGGAAGAAAGAAAAATCGAAAAACAAATTCAATCGTTAGAAAGGGAGATAGAACGAGATTTTTTAAATATAAATATTGAAAGACTGAATGAATTAGACGATGTAAAATCAAAGTTGCAAACTATTCGGAATGAAAATATAAGAGAATTATGGCTAGAATAAAGGCACAATGGGCTGGTATGGATGAAAAACCAACAAACTACTTCCTGGGTTTGAAAAAAACAACAAATTACACAAATAAGGTTAGAGCGAAACTAACATTGAATAATGGATAATCCTAAATGAACAGATAGATGCAACCAAAATAAGAAACATTAGAAATACCGACGCTTAGCACAAAGGGGTCTATTGCTTTAGTGGATCTGATCACATATGAATAGCTTAGCGAAGCCTTGAAAATTACCCAAAACGACAAAAGTCCAGGCATCGATGGTTCCATTCGAATTTTTCCAAATGTTTGGAAAGATTTGGGCCAGTTAGTTCTACGGTCAATACATTCAGCTGACCTGAAAGAAGAATTGTCGATAACACAAAAGCAAATAACTTGCCTGCCGAAATATGTGAAACTCCGAGACACTAAAAAACTGGAGACCAGTAGCCCTTTTGAATATAACATATAAGCTAGCATCATGTTGTATTGCAAATCGAGTGAAATTAGTTTTGAATGAACTTATTCATGAGAACCAAAGGGGTTTTGTGCCAGGTAGATATATAGGAGAGAATCTAAGATTAGTTTAATAAAAATAGAGACGTCCCAGGCTTACTGATACTTATAGATTTCGGAAAAGCTTTACAATCGGTGTCCTGGACGAAGTTCTAAAATATTAATGATTTGGAGAATCCATTAGACACTGGATTGGAACATTTTATAGTGATATTCGTACTTGTGTTGTCTAAAATGGTCACTTGTCAATTTTTGTCCAGAATTCGCATGGTTGTAGACAAGATGAACCTATATCCCAATTTTTTTTTATGTGCGGAGATATTGCGAATTATGATAAGAACAGACAAAAAGTCAAAGGTATAACTATGGGAGATGACGGTTCTGTCTCTTCACTTAAACGGTCATTCAACATCCTGCAGCTGTTTTATAAGATAACTGGATTAAACACTGATAAAACTAAAGCAATTTGGATCGGTTCTTTAACAGGATAGGAATTAAAGCTATGTCAAGACGAAAAATTGCACACGGAATTCAATATGCTCGGGGTGGAAGTATCATCTACAAATTTCTATCAAATATGGAAAATCAATTATTTGGCGAAGTTGGAAGATCTTAAAAAAGAACTCAGCAGATGAAAGATACGCAACTTATCTTTTTGAGAGAAGATCACAGTTATAAAATCAATGGCACTATCAAAATTAACTTACCTCTTTCTTGCCTTTCCAAGCCCGCACGACGAATTTGTTAAAGAGCTTAATTCGATTATATGGAATTGGGGAAATAATAGAATAAAACGGACGATTTTAACACTTGATTACAAGCATGGTGGACTGAGAATGGTTAACATAACAAATTATATACATAGTTGAAAAACCACATGGATGAACGTCTTCTGATCCAGAATAGTAAATGGCAAAATATAATAAACAGCGGGTTGTCTGAAACACCGAATTTATGGAACATAGGTGATGACTGTCTGAATAAATTTATTGATAATATATCAAATCCTTTTTGGAAAGACTTTTTAACTGGAAACAACTGCGTGTCAAACTTTCTCCAAAAATCTACAGTAGATATTTTGGACGAACCATTGTGGCTCAGCATCAGATAAAACAGTCAATTATTACTAAAAACTGGTTTGGAAATGGTATTAAATACGTACGTTATATTGTTAATATACATGTAGTATGGGAATTGTTAGAATTTGCTGAATTAGTAAGAAAATATAGTATCAAAGGAACATTTTTAGACTACATGTATACCCATTTATTGAAATCGATCCCAAAGTACTGAAAGGATATTTTGGCGAGAAGTTCCTCAGATACTGACATTTATCTAACACTTTTAGGGATTGAGAAAAAGATATTAGTAAGGCAGAAGAGAGGCGGTAGAATATTTTATGACTTACTAAATAACACGGATAGAACATTGCCGTCCAAATTAATAGAAGCATGAAATGAAATCTCGAAGCCGTGTTCAGATATAGAGTGGGGGAAAACTTATGCAAATAAATTTAAAAGTACTCGGGAAACAAAACTTCGTGACTTTCAATATAAAATTCTACATATGATTCTCTGTACAAATTATTTCTTGCATAAGATAGGAAAAACGAAATGATACTCTACGTTCCTATTGCAAAGAAGGAAAAGAAAATATAGAACATTTGATGATTCTTTGCCCAATGGCCTGACGTGCAGAGATGACTAAATGATACAGTAAAAAGTGTTATAAGCCGGAACGATATGGAAGTGAAGAAAAAATTGACGACGCCCGGTGACTAAAAATCAACCTTATAACTCTACAGAAAAGCATCTTTCGGCATCTAACATTCAGACCCAAAAATACGGTGGATTCTCGGAGGTAGCCGCAACCGCGTTTTTATTGCAGCTGTTCATGTGGAGAATATGAAGTGGCCACACGACCCCTAGCATGGGCTTAAACGGAATTAGATACGCTAGCTTGGGAGCTGTGATGACAGATCAGCTCAAACAACTCGTCTGATGTTAATTGATGAGCATCGTGGACGTCTGATGAAGTAAACGCCTCAACATGGGGTAACCTGATAAAAAGAGAAATTTTAGAAAAAAATGGCATACACTAGAAAACTACTTCGTATCCTAATAATCAAATAAAAACGCATTCAGCTGAGATAAAACAGGCGCAAAATCAAAGAACATATGTTTTCAAATTCATGTGTGTCTTTATGCAAAAGATCTTGAAAGCGACGATGTGGATTTCAAGTTTTTATGTATTTATTTTTGACCATGTTGTCCATTATGTTATTGTGTATGTTTGTAAATGGGCTGGAAAAATATCATTAATAAAAAAAAGGATGATTTATGTCTTCACATAAAATTAAACAACATCTTACCATTCCCGCTATCTCATATGCTAATATAATCTATCTTGTTATGAAATGTATTTCCTGTGTCTGCTTCTCTTTTGATGAAACAGATATGACGAATACTTATGAAAGAAATTATCTCTTATGAAATTATCTCTTATGAGTGGTTTAGTATGTGTAGCGCATATTAATAAAATGATTATACAGCCTCAAATGACATGATAGCAGCGAGCCAGGTATTATCGTACCATATGTATACGAGAGAGATGAATAACGATACAATATGACGTAAACTTTGAAGTGAGTTGAACAAATAGTAACTCTTAACCAAGAAATGAATACTGAGAACCTGAGATCTGAAGAATAAAAGTGGAATTGTAAATAATCGATCTGTTCGCCATTTTCGAGACCTGGTCTATCATATTTAATCTGAATCCATTACCTGCTTAATTCTACTAGCCTACCGTCATAAAACCGTGGTACTTACAACCATGAACCGATAAGCAGTATCGTGAATGGCATTGGGGATCAAAAAGGGTTAATTAAAATGTTTACACCAGAAGAGATACAGAATATGGATATACTTACTTGACGTTGTTGATATACTTACTTGACGTTGTTGATATACTTACTTGACGTTGTTGATATACTTACTTGACGTTGTTGACCTAACGATAATGTAGTTCTCATCATTTCAAAATGACTGAAATACTTCCAACTGTTATTCACTTACCTCCGGTAATTCTATGGCAAGGAACCAAAACACACAAACAACATGATCCTATTGGAACCAATGAAAACGTGTGACATGTAGCCTGTAGTATTGGACTAGGGTTTGAAGTTCGAAATTTCATTTTAAATACAATTAAATCAATAATTCAGATATTCTAATATATATATATTTGGTGGAACTTTTATACTTACTTTTCTAGCCAGGGCTTTGATGTACATCATGCTTCACGAAAATTAAATGAAAGTAATAGAAAACTGGTTATGCATTTGTGATGGTCTGTAAATATCTCTCTTAAAATTCAGGGAAATCCTTTAGCGGGTACCCTAGGTATTAAGTTTGGTGACATCTACAAATCTCTTTTTTTTAAACTGTAACTTCTAAGAGTGTTTCATAAAGATGGCCTATGAATTAGATGGTCATTCTAATAACGTGTACTTCCATGAAGGTGTTAGACTGGATATAATCACGCCTGCGTCAGTACCGAGAAATATAGTCCTCATTAATAATATCTATGTGCAATGTGGCAATACAATATATCAACAGCATATAGGTATTCCAATGGTACTAATTGTGCACCCCTTTTGACTGACCTATATCTGTTCTCTTATGAATACGACTATATATGCAGACGCTTTCAAAAACAGATAATTTCAAAGCCCGTTCCTTCTCATTCGCCAAACGCTATATAGCGATCTTCTTGCTGTGAATCGCTATATAAATGACACAGAGAAGGATTTTCATACACCTTCACTGGATTTGAAGGAAACTACAGATGGCCCTAGCGGCACATCTTATTCAGATCTCTATGAAAATGAAGTGGGCCTTCTCTCTCGTCGACTTAACGACAAAAGAAATGGTTACAATATCGACATCGTAAGCTATCCGTATCTGGACGATAATATACCAGACTAACCTGCCTATAGCGTATACCTTGCCTAGCATTTGCTAAATCCTTGTTAAATGTGAGGATTTTAATCAACGTCACAAAAATATTATTGCAGAAATTTATGAAACAGGGCTATATTATACGCGAAGTTTCTCAAATTTGGTGATACATATTGCAAGCTCATAGCAAAATACGGGGGTAGCGTTGCTACGGCGGTACGTTTCGTAACTTGTGTCTAATTCTGCTTAACCCGGGGCAGGGGGGCATATGAGCCTATGTATTTCAAGATCCTTATAGTGTTCATATGAGCAGTCACAATCAAAGCGTGACTGAGATACATCATACTCTAGATAACGATTTTACAATGAAAATCATATGGATTAATCATGTCTTGCTGGCATCATTGGAAACTGTTGGCCGCTTATCTCTTGCAGGAAACTAGCTTAGTTTTATGTATACTGTGATTTATTCTTTTAATTTGGTGCTAATACTATTATATGATTTAGGTCCTTGGATTATGGACGCGGAAATTCCTTAACGAATGACGGCTGAATACTGAATGGCGGACTAGACGCTTTGTCACTTTGCAAACCATAAGATGGAGGAGAGAAGTCCGGTGGTGCTGACTCGGCTGTGTGCACACGTCCCGAGTGTTCTAGATGAGCACAAACATCCGATGATGGCGGTGAATTAAAATTTCCATGGTTTTCACACTCAGGATTTTAACCTTTCAAGTCCCAGAGGGCGCTTATTGCAAGAATGAAATGATTTGTGCCCCGGAAGGTTTGTCTATTTTGTATTTGTTTTCCTCAGCATAACAAGTATAACAAAAACGATTTGTGAACCTAATCAAAATACCGTCATATATAGTCCTACAGTCTAGTGCATGTGAATCGACTTTTCCAACATTAATCAATATTGTGCTCTTCTCTAACAGACCAGAACTTGCGAAAATAGATTGACCATATTGACAGCTGTCATGTGTAGGCCTATACTATTATTTATCCTTTTGATTTGGTGCTAATGTTATTATATGAATTAGGTCTTTGGATTATGGACGCGGAAATTCTTTAATGGGCGACTGCTGAATATTAAATGTCGGACTAGACGCTTGTATGTCTGACCGCAGTCGGACAAACGAAATTGCGAACAACAACAACAACAACAACAACAACACTTCTGTCGATTGTTGTTGCTTACGACAATGCCTGCACCACAGGTTTGATTGTTCCTTCTGCTCATTTCCTCCAGCTGGAACATCCGTTGGACTGATTCTCATAGATGGGATTGGTAGAGACCTGATCTCAATTGTAAAATAGAGTGTACTATATTACTTTCGACTTGATATGCTGTTGCTACATACGATATTGTTGGCCTGCACTGATTTGGTTGTCCACTGGTTCCTGAAATAATCAACATACTTTAGTTTTCGCTAATTGCATAGCATTCCAGAACGAGTATCATATTCATGCCTCTGACAAAACATTATCTGGGAATCATTAATTCTTGTCTACCGATAAGATATCGGTATGTTTATCTATCCAACTTTGATGGAAGATATTCCGACATGTAGGCCTATCCTACAATCCTGAAATTTCAAGCATGTACGGATAATCTTGGCCCACCGTGTTATACTGATAATGAAAAGTTGAGATTTAGTTTTCTTGAGAGTTCTACAGTTTTGATTTATCGCTTTACTTACGTTATGAATTATAGATTGTATTTGTTTGACATCCCCGTGATTCTTCATTGCAAGAAGAAAGCGTTCAAGAACACACGATAAGATAATCAAACGACTGTCTTCATAGTATTTGAATATATCTCCACCTCATTTGGAGTCCAAGAATATAAGATTGAATCTAGCCTTTACGTATATCATGGGCTATTGTAGTTACAATATTCTAACGAATAAGGGAATGATACAAGTGTCAGATCGGACGTCCTATAGACAGCCGTTGTTCATGGGGGATTCATACGCCGATTATTGGAAGACCTGATTCGTCAAACAAGCACCAAACTCCAAACAGGCATAAAATGAATGTATATATGTAGTTTTCCGCAAAGGCAAAGCGCGCCACAGTTTTCAATGATGTCGGCTAAGAAATTATATCTGGTGGCTAAACGGGTCTGGCTCTTGTCTTGTAACCCGACTAGGATATACCTCTAGGATATTTGTCTCCAAATTTGATACATTTTGTACGCAGACGTTTAGTGGTATAGCCGCGTAGAAACAATTTCTGTAAAATCTTTTGTGACCTTGATTGTACGCGTCACATTTTGTACTGCAGGATCTAACAAATGATATTAGGCGAGATAAGTATACGCCATTCTCAGGTCCTCCCGGGATATTACTGTCCTGAAATGGATATAGTTGTCCAAAGAGGTGCAAGATATGCAAGAGGTGGAAAAAATTGACGACGTCTGACGACTAAAACGCAACCATAAGACTCTTTAGGAAAGCATATCCCTCGGAACCCAACATTCAGACCCGAGAATACAGTGGATTCTCGGACGTCGCCTTAGTATCTCACCAGCGCTTTTATGGCTGCTGTTCATGTGGAGACTATGAAGCATCCTCACGGAACGAAAAGGAATGGGAAGGGGCTCATTGTTAAATGAAGGATAACAAATGTACATTTTCCCATGTCGCAAATCTCTTGTTTTCTACTACATGTTCTTTCTGTTACGTTCACATTCTCGCTGTTCCAGGTTATCAAAACGCCATATAGACGATGTTCTCGCTGTGGATAATCACTATATAAAAGATGCAGTGAAGGATAGGTATCCACCCTCACTGGATTTGAAGGAAACATTCATAAGAGTGATGATTGTAATTTCGACATCGTCAACTATATATCCCTTTCTGGATAGTAATATTCCAGTGGGACCTGCATATGGCGTATATATATGAAGCTTTTGTAAAGTGTGAAGATTTTAATCAACGTCACAAGACTTATTACAGAAAATTGTAACAACGGTATATACCACAAAGCCCTACCACTCAAAGGGTATTCAAATATGGAGACACGGTCCATAAGGCCCCGATGCTAATAGCAAAATACGAGCGTAGCGTGCAAGATCTTTGGCTTCACGTTTCGAAAGATTTTGTCTACTTCCGCTTGACCCAAAGCTTTGATTCATGTGTCACAATCAAAGCGTGTCTGCGATACATCATTCTCTAGATAACGACTTTACAACGAAATTCATAGAGATTAAGAAAACTGATTAGCGATACGGATAATACGGATTAGCGATAGCGATACGGATATATGAAATATGGAATAGGTCCTTGGATTATGGACGCGGATATTCTTTAATGGACGACGGCTGAATCATGAATGACAGACCAGACGCTTGTAATTTGATATTTGGAACATCATGAAGTCTTGGCGGCACTATTGAAAACTGTTGACCGCTTCTCTCTTGTAGAAAACTGGCCTATGTATATTAGGATTGTTTTTAATTGATATTAATGCTGTTATACGAATTAGGTCTTTGGATTATGGATGCGGAAATTCTTTAATGGACGACGGATTGGACGCTTGTATCGAAATAGATAACCCTGTTGCAGCATGGATAATCTTTCTATCATTTTCCACGCACTAGTATATTGTGATAAAAGATACCCTCGAGGTTTCACAGATGTCCGTCGTATATAGCATATACCGTAATTGTTTGACCGTACATGCCTATTTTATCGTGCCGGTTAGGTACTTTTGCGAGTTTCTCAAACGCAATGCATATATAATAGCTGGTTTAATGATTAAAATATATTTTGACATTCTGACAAAATTAAAAATATCGAACAATCGTATAGGAAGTCATATTGTGTGTACGCACACAGGAGTCGTGTTGAATGATATCATTCTTTGAAAAACCAGCAAAAATGAAATGAACGGAAATTAAATGCTGTGTTGCACGGCGCATTATTGGATTACCCCGGTCATTCACGAGATGGAACTGTGTAGAATTGTCCCTCCGGCCAGAAGAGGTCATCATGATGTTCATTACCATTGACAAGAATTCCATCGTAAAGATTCGGAGTAATTTTATTTTGCTACAAACCCTTCACGTGCAAGGCTGGCCAAGGTCAATGGAAATATATACGTACTGATATTAAAGGCGTCATGTCCAACCTCTTAGCTCAACGTAATGGCCTTCACTGGAAGAACACATGAAAAGTGGAATTAACAAAATCCATTGCAGACCGTTAACAAGTATCTGGCAGGAATTTTCAGCTAACGATACTAGCAAGCTCATGCGGTAATCTATAAAACAATTGCGTTACTTTCATAATTCGACGAAAAGACGCCAATCAATGGGGGTGGGGTTGCTTTTATACATTGTTGTGCATTTGACAAGCTTCATGTATATGGAACTTTTCAACAGACTTCTTGGTGGTGTGTTTTCGGTTCACCGACTCAATGGATACACGGTTGTCTCTGGGGACAGAACAGACTATCAACATTCTGACAGAGATATATTCGGACACATTAATCAATGTGAACAATTTCTCATGTCTGTAATTTGTTTATGTCGTTATTCACTAGAACTTTCAAGTTATCATTTTGAAGTATCATTCGTGACTTTATGTCAGAATTTGATGGTCGCTAACCCCAGACGAGTAATTCCTGAAGCAAATAGAAAACCGTATCCCTCACGAAAGTTGTAAAAGTGGCCAACTGTTCCAACACAGATCTATTGCAGGTATAATTCCCCAGCTAGGGTGAAAACATATATTGGAGCGATATGCAATAGGTGAAAAAATTTGACCACGTCTGGCGACGTCAAAAAAGCAGCCATATGAGTCTATAGGAAAGCTTCCCTCCGCACCTCACATTCAGATCAGAGTTACGGTGGAATCTCGGATGTAGCCTTAGTATCTGAGCCGTCAACAGGGTTGGAAGAAGCTTGGTGGTGCAGCTTCTAGATCCAGCTACGAATCTAGCTTTAAATTGTGATTTATGCATTTCGGGAGTCCAGTACACTTTCGGTATATCGTTATAAGTGGTTGGAATTACAAGCGTCTGGTGCGTCATTCATAATTCAGCCGTCGTCCATTAAAGAATATCTGCGTCCATAATCCAAAGACCTATTCCATATTTCTTATAACAGTATTAGCACCAAATTCAAAAAGACAGTCATATTATACATAAACATAGGCTTGTTTCCTGCAAGAGAGAAGCGGTCAACAGTTTTCAATGATGCCGGCAAGACATCATGATGTTCCAAAAATATCAAATCCGTATCGCTGATCAGTATTCTTAATCTATAATATTCGTTGTAAAGACAAATACATCTTTTCTCGAGAAACGATTGTTGAATAAAACTTCCAGGGTAAATGATGTTTGGGAGTAAGTAGACGTATTCGCCGATGGTTTGATTATACTCAATCCCTTAACCAGGACCTGGTAATAGTAATATTAACATATGAATATTATATTATTTGGAGCTTTGTCTGCCATGTCTGCTGGGACTATGACGAATTTACTTTGGAGATTTGCTAGAACTTCTTGCGAACTGAGGTTTTTGCAGTATTTGTTTTGCATGGGGAAGGGTACTACTGTCAATATGATGGACATCGTACGGCTTAAATGCCGAAATGCCCGACATGGAACGGCTGTGAATAAAAGCGCGGCTGAGATACTAAAGCTACGTCCGAGAATCCATCGTATTCTCTGGTCTGAATGAGAGGTGCCGAGGGAATTACTGTAATTCCCGACATCGTACGGCTTAAAGGACCTTGTACGATAAGACGGACAAACGGCCCCTGCGAGCAGTCTATTCACTGCGGATCACGTGACTCCAGTGAAATTGAATGGATTCGAGATGACCGCCGAGAGCGCGGTTTGCAAGGCCAAGCATATTTTACTCGTGGTTTTACACCCTTTTCCCTCTTATTAAACTGATGCTGTTATATGATATCTTCGTGCCATCACTGTTACGTTAATGCCGTTAATTGCATAAATAAAAAGTTGAATACGGAAATGAAAGGAATAGATTTTACTCGCCACTCGCTGAATTGAGTGTCCGCAAGTCTCAATTTTTTAAGAGAACCAACAACAGCTCTCGTAGGGTCATTTTTGTTTTGGCGTGTGCAAATGCATAAAACTACTAGTATTAAAACATTTTGGACGAATATTTTGGGATTCGAACCAGCAGATCATTCAATCAAAACAATAACTCTTTTCGCGATTCTATCCCTTCGGCCACCTCGTACTCGTACGTACAACATTGCTCCAATTATCGTATTTGAAATTGAACACCAAATAACCAAAATCAATATTCCATAAAGTTTCATTTTTTTATATGAAGATAAACGATAACCAAAACGTGCTTTGTTAAACAACTAGGGATTCAAAAGAGGACTGTTATGTGTGAATATTTTTGTGGTTATTGTTTATCTTCATATATTTACAGATAGGTAAACCGTGCTTTTTCAACCCAAAACTGTCAATTTCACACAAACCTACCACTTTGGAGAGCTCTTGTTGAAAAACCATGGCACTCATGCTCCCAATATTTCAAAGAGAGTTCAAAAAAATATCATAGTTTATGCTAATGGAGACGAGCATTTCATATTTTAAGTTTCATTTTTCATCTACAATCGTACCTCATCTGGGGCGGTTTGTCCACCTTAACGTTCGAGGTCCTTTGCCACCAAAACAATAAACCTACATATATTTGTCGAATGGCATGTACAGAGGTCGGGCCTTGGGGACTAACAGTCCACCAGCAGAATCCTACCAGATACGGGTAATTAATATATGTCATGCTAGGTAAAGGTTGATATATGTCATGCTAGGTACCGAAATGCCATAAAGTGTTGCTCTCTAAAATTATTAAATTGAAATTCAATCTATCAGATTAAAATAAATAAAATAAAGCTCTCGTACGAGTCATATGAAGTTGTTGAGGGGAGTCAGACCATTGGACCAGGCCTTTCAGTTTAATGGGGATGATCAGCCCAGGCCCTGTTAGTGCTTTTCTCGGGACCTACTTATCCGCCTGATAAAAATTAAGTGCTGATAATGTAGTTCAATTGAGATCAGCCCCGCTGTGAGCAAATAAATCAATACCGGGCATATCGAAGCAGACTGGTGGAATGTCTAGATACAACGCCTGTTAAACATAGATACATATAGAAGCCTATAGGCTCTAGTTCAGAAAAGAAATTGAAAAATAAGGTTTTTGTGTTTTGATCTATTTGTGTTTATTTAAGGGAATAGATAGTATATAGTTAATCCTTGTGGCATCAATAAATTAATGCGCGCTGAAGACTATATCATCGGGAATGAACACATGTGAGTACAGTTTAAATGTAAACACTGGAAAGATCAACAAATATAATCCAGTAGTTTGGCGGATTGATACCGAGTCGAAATAGACGTACCATACATATCGATACTGATAATACTTCGCTGTTCAATAATTAAGGTCATAATCATCTTCTAGTTTTTTTCTAGTTGAATACTACGTGTTACAGAATGACTATTCTGTGGTGTATAGTCATGAAAAAAGTCAATTCCTATAATTATATAGCCAATCTCTATCATTATGTAATCAAACTACAAAATTAGTACGATCAGGACAAATACATAAACAAACAAAGAAACAACAAACAAACAGAGACGGTTGCTAAATGCTCGGGTACAAGATGCCACCGCAACAACATGGAAGCGCTACATGAAGTATATCCTACACTCACTGTCTCATGGAAATGGAAAGCTATTCAAGAGGTTTACAGTCTGATATTAGTCAAAATGATACATTTTAAAAGAATATTTAATTTTCCAAATATAGGGTTTTATTGTCTTGTCTCTCCTTGACGAAGATCACGAGTCATCGCCAACATGATTATTCCGAATGGATTTTCGTGGGTATGATTGCATAATAGCCTTGCAAAAGAAAGCAAAATCACAAGCTCACCGCGGTTACAATGCAACCCCAGTATATCTTCATAGCCATTAGCTTACCACTGGATTTTCTAGGGCAATCATTTCATGCGTTATTTCAAAGAAATTTGAAATGGTTCCTTGGTGCGCATCTTCTAATACTAGAAGTATCCAATATACGTATGTGTTTGCAGACAATGCCACAGTAAATGTTCACACTGTTCCAGAACTGCTAGTATTTCCTTCAGCATCTTGTTCTCGGAACTGACAGTTCGGACCGTAAGTCATGTCTGCCTAATGTGTTGATAAATGACTCATGGTCTTCTGCCAAACGTATGGTCTTTTGCCAACTCTAGATTATATTGTGAGAAAACTGTACCTGTTGTGCAATAATCTGCTAGATTAGGCTCTCAACCCCGCTATATATATGTCAAAACGAGGCCTGTTTGTTTCTGTCTTTGCCATCATATCTGTTTTCACCTGTAGTTCAAATATCAACATCATCGTTCCAAGGGTCTGACAGCGTTCTAACGCACATCGGCTGTCTTCGACGACTAACAACTACAGGAATATTGTTTGCTGATGGGCTAGGTTATAAACTATAAATTTGACATTAGTCTCAAAAGAAACACAAGAAGTTTGCGTTGCCAAATATGCTATCCCGATGTGAACACTAACTTGGTACCACTTTACCTTCCGGTATATATAGCCAAGCACCACGTGCCACGAGTCTGACAAGTGCACCGTCTTGACAACTACTTAGCGACCATGTATCATGTGATCCAGAAATTTACAGGCGCAAGATTAACATTTGGTTCATGATAACAATGGTGATAAGGACTCTGTGCACTAAAATCCTTTTGCTGGGCGACACAGGCGATAACTTCGGCGTTACAATCATTATTGCTCACGCAATATTGTTCTGTGGAATTCTGGATTCTGGAAAGATTCCGAGGACAGTGTTTAAAGGTCGTACGACTAATGATTGTATAACATACTCATGCTTGGCGACTTGATATTTTAGTTATAAGAACGTATTAGCTCAGAAACAAATGCACAGTGCTTTGTTTTCAGGGTAATTTCTCACGTTATCACTAAAACAGTTGTGGTGTTGAGAATTTTTCGTGTGGGGCTCTCCAACACGTAACAATAATATAGGGATTGCTTTGGGATTCCAAGACACGGTGCCCTAACACGTTTGTTGCTGGTATTTTTCAAAAGAAAATATATATAAGTGATCGAGTAGACCAGCTGATAACGTTGTAGTTCTTCCTGATAAAAGACAGGATAGAATACTTTATTGTTTGTTCCGTCTTCTGCGTTCAATTATAGTTACGAGTTTCGAATAATTTACACAACCATTTTCAACACCGTTTTTAATTTGAGCGCGTGTGCACGTTCGAGTATTCTAAACCCGATTGTTCTTTATTCATACGCGTTTAGTGGGGATTTTGTTCAGCACTTGCATTCAACGTTAAAACCATAGGTGCGACCACGATGAGACAGACTATTTTACGAAATGTATTATGAATTAGCTGCAGGCTTCGAAGTACCGAAAAACATGGGAATAAATTGTCTCCAAACATTCCTATACCTAGTAAGCACTTAGGTCAACAATACTTGTAGGAAATGGGAAAATCATGCCATCCTCTTGCTCGTTTAAGTTGCGAAGAATACATCCCATACATGTGTTCTTCACCGTATGCTGTGGAGGTGTATGGGTTCTTCACCGTATACTGTGGAGGTATTAGAATAGTCGTCACATCCGACAATCAGTATTCATTCGTCATCCGCACAAGAATTTCCCCGAAAATAGTCAAAGCAGGACAACAATATGGTGCCCCTCTCTCCAGGAATGATTGGTACATCCAGCAGAGTTTATATGATGAAAAATATGTGCATAGCCATTATAGTTCTTACGCATTGTGCTATCCATCTTACGGACATTTCGTTGAATAATTGACTTCATCCACCGTATTTTTGACCCCATTACAACTTCACAAAGCATTACGTCATCTGACAGCCCCGTTTAACTGAGTCAATGAAATTCCCTGCTTTTAAATATTTGATCTGGAAATAAGACACTCTAGTGCACGTGGGACACGACTGTGAGATACTGCGCGAGACCAGACCGAAGTGGAGAAAATTAGCTACTTTATTTCTCACACTCCTGATGCATAGTTTTCTTTTTTTTTATATCGATATCGATATTACAAACGGTCTAAAATATTTGGGAGAAATAAAATCGGCGGTAGTTCACATAGATAAT
This sequence comes from Hanleya hanleyi, assembly GCA_036873755.1. Taxonomy (NCBI): domain Eukaryota; kingdom Metazoa; phylum Mollusca; class Polyplacophora; order Lepidopleurida; family Hanleyidae; genus Hanleya; species Hanleya hanleyi. Next base: position 6,615 of record JAVTVY010022582.1, on the reverse strand, counting down.
AGTGTTTTCTATTTCGTGATGGGACACCTCGAGGCCCACCAAGGGATCATTCCAACCAATCGCTTGCTGGAGGTATGCTTTCGTTTAATGAATGTAATTGTCCCTATCGCGAGTCCCACGGCCCAATCAGCTGTGACCATTTCGAACACACCCTAATATACTCAGATAACACCTGCTATCGCATGGCTACGTACAGAAGTATCTATGATCCTTCCATGCGTTCGGATGATGAGTACTATACGGTGTTAGATATATGCCCAGGGTTTAACATTATCGTAGCCTATGGTCAGCGTACGTTTTCAATAATCCACTCACATTGGAGTTTCATAGGAGTTTTGTATGAATCACTGATGATATCTTCAAATTTTAAAGCATTTCAATGTCACTTCAAAGTGTTTCGAAGAAATCCCAAATTTTCATTTGCCGAACACTCGAAGAAAATACAGCCAACCGTCGAGTTTCTGTAAAGGTTCTTTAGGCATAGTATTATTATTAAGGAGTTTGAACACCATGTGACCTTGACAACATTAATATGAATAACCCCGTCATATTACGTCAGGAATCTTGCCCCGACTCGAGCCAGACAGTGGAGGGCGTTAACGAAGAAAACAAGTCACGTGTTTGCCTCTACAAACGCGATTGGGTTTTTTTTCTCAGCCAAGCTTGATAGCATTCAACACCTTTTCCAACAAGAGAATCACCTATGACTGTTTCTCTCTGTATACCGTTCACCAACGGAATTCGACACACGTCTTATTGAGCGCGCTAACCCCACCGACAACTGCAGCTGGGTTCCAGCATTTCTTCTGTTGAAGTGGTGGAGTGGCACAGTCAATTACTTACGCTAAGAGGAAGGAGAAGGAATGTTATCTTAGATAGAAATCTAGTATTTCTTCTCAATAACTTTTCGCATAACGGACTGACTTAATGACTTTCTCGAAGACGCGACTGGACAATTGGTTGATACTTTTCTTAAGAAAGATGTTTCGCATAATGTCTTCAGAAGTTTTATTTGGTTCTTCATGCTTTTAAAGGAATCCCGATAGATTCTTGACATCTGTATGGACGTACGGTATTTGTATCCGAACAACGGTATATATCGGACAGAATTCCGAAACTGGTAGTACAAGCATTGTGTACCGGTCGGTTTGGAATAGTTTAGATCTAAACTGACAGGAACATAGATCTGCTAGTAAATGTTGGCGTAGGCCACGGATCTGCTCTGGCCAATTCTCTATTACAAGCGTCTGGTCCGTCATTCATAATTCAGCCGTCGTCCATTAGAGAATATCCGCGTCCATAATCCAAAGACCTATTCCATATTCCATATAACAGTATTAGCACCAATTTCAAAAAGACAATCATAGTATACATAAACACAGGCTTGTTTCATGCAAGAGAGAAGCGGTCAGTTTTCAATGATTCCGGCAAGACATCATGATGTTCCAAAAATATCAAATCCGTATCGATGATCAGTATTCTTAATCCATAATATTCGTTGTAAAGTCGTCATCTGAAGAATGATGTATCTCAGTCACGCTTTGATTGTGACTGTTCATATGAGTACCATGAGGATCTTGAAGTACATGGGTTCATACGGCCCCTAGCCCCGGGTTAAGCGGAATTAGACACAAGTTACGAAACGTAACGCCATAGATCTTGCACGCTACGCCCGTATTTTGCTATCAGCATGCGATATGTATCGCCAAACTTGAAAAACTTTGAGTGGAGGCGCTTGGTGGTGTAGCCCTGTTTTATAAGTTTCTGCAACAATGTTTTGTTACGTTGATTAAAATGGTCACATTTAACACAGGATCTAGCAAATGCTACTAGGCGTGACATGTATACGCCTTATGCAGGTCCCACTGGAATATTACTGTCCAGAAAGGGATAGTTTACGATGTCGAAATTGTAATCATCTCTTTTGTCATACAGTCGACGAGAGAGAAGGCCCGCTTCATTTTTATAGAGATATTGGTCTAAATACGATGTGCCTGTAGGGTTATCTGTAGTTTCCTTCAAATCCAGTGAAGGTGGATATATATCCTTCACTGTGTCATTTATATAGCGATTATCCACAGCGAGAAGATCGTCTATATAGCGTTTGGTGAATGAGAAGGAACGGGCTTTGAATGGATCGGTTTTTGAAAGCGCCTGCATATAGTCATATTCATAAGAGAACAGATACAGGTCAGCCAACAGGGGTGCACAATTAGTACCCATTGGAATACCTATATGCTGCTGATATATTGTGTTGCCAAATTTCACATAGATATTTTTAATGAGAAATTCAAGCAACTCTATAAACAAAGAAACATCCCATGAATGATATCTCTTGTATGTAGTCGAGCTAAAGAATGCTTTATGGCTTCCGACATTAATATATCTACGATCAGTTTTCTTGAACTCAGATACTATTAATGAACTTAGACGGCCAATAAGCTCCTGATGAGGGATTGTGGTATAGAGAGTCGAGAAATATCATGTGGATACATGTCTATACGGTATGTGACCTTTAGCATCAAGTTCTTCCGTAAGACATTTTGAGTTTTTCAATATCCGCATACATTCAACGCCAGAGTTTTTAGAAATAGTGGCGCAATACCTTTCCCAAAATGCTTTTACCTCCTGAAGGGCCCTCGTCAACAGGGTTGAAAGAAGCTTGGTGGTTCAGCTTCTAGAACCAGCTATGAATCTAGCTTTACCATTTTCGTTAGAAGGTACACTCACTGAATACATACTTCAACAAACTTTATTACAGGATCATTTCTAACAGAGAAAGACAACATTTTTCACGTGTTGTGACAAAGCCAATTACTTACTGAAGAGTAAACGCCGTGACCACAAACTTGGTCGGATTCAAAGAGAGCCTTCATAGATCCACCTTCAGTTGATATAAAACAAGTTACTAGCAGTTCGAATTTAGTAGGATCCGAATACAAACAAACGGAAAACAAAATCTATCATGCTAGTTATACAAGAACGACGATTACAGTTATATATGACAAAGTTTAATAACTAGATGTCCATGTAGCCCCTTCCCGAAAGATCTGTTTGGCGTATACATGTATATATCGCGCCAAGTAGTACTTGTGAGAGAATGATATTCATGAATAAATTGATGAACAATTTTATGTATCTTTATTGCAGAACATTCTACAGGGCATGATCATATTTGGACCTGTAGCTTTATAACGTTGAAAAGTACTTGCTCTCACACCGATGGCTTACAAAACGAGAGACGATCACCATGTTGACACAGCTAACTACCCATATTTGGATGGTAATATTACAGAAGGTCCTGCTGATGGAGTATACATATCTCGACCAGTAGCATTTGGTAGATCTTGTGAAAAATGTGACGATTTTGATCAATGCCACTTAACATTCTTGCAGCAACAAGAATATCCGATTGAACTCAGTAACGTGCGTTTTATTTTTCTTATAAATATCGCACACTGACGGCAAAATACGATCCCAGAGTACAAGATCTAGTGGCTAGAGGCCATTTGAATGCCATGTCTGTCACATCCCCAAGGTGTTCAAATGAACAGACACAATGAGAGCGTGACTGACATCTATTATACTCTAGAAAACGACTTGGACAATAATTAGCATGAGAGGATACTTGGTATAGTGATAATGATTTAACGGATAGAACATCATGATGTCTTACTGTCATCATTGAAAACTAATAACCATTTCTCTCTCATAAAAAAAAAAACTTGTATTTTTTCCATTTCCACTAGATGTCTGCTTGGAATTGTTGCTAACTGACGAAATTGGTATTTCCATTCATTACAAGACTTACCTGCTCGATAATGTGTGTAATATACACATATTGTGGAATATATATCACGGTAAACTAACGCACATGTGCATATTTGTAGAAGATCTAGTCAGTCTGGCATTGTAGTTCAATAAATAAGAATAGGATGTCTTACATCAGCGATTCAATAGTATCGGTAGAGAACAAACGTTCCTCGATACCTGATTAGTCCAGACTTTAGTGGTCAGTAATGTCGGAAATTCCCTTTGGAGTAGATGAATGATTGGCAGTCATTGCGCTCAGAGTTGTATGGCCATTAATCGATGGATGCCGGACATCTGGACAATTAACTTGGGGAAATTAACCTATAGAATCCATGGCTAATCTTACCATGGTCATTTGAGGTTGGTCCTTCTTGGTGGGATACACTTTGTGGCGAGTGAGTGAGTGAGTGAGTAGGATTTAACGTCGTTTTCAACATTTTTTCATTCATATGACGACGGTGCCTACATGTGCCAAAACACGAGAGTGTCCACAGTTCCTATTATCCTGGACACTGTTCACCTCAGGCAGTACAGCACCCGTTCACACATCCACGTATTGACGGAGCTAAACGCTAAACTGTTACATGTTCCGCTAAAATTTAGAGCACGCTACAAAAGTTTAATATTTCTTGACCCTGCATGTAGATTTGAAAACGGTCTTTCTTATTTGTTGTACATGTAATCTCTTAATAATTGTGAGTGGGTAGTACCCACTCCCAAATATTAGCCATGAATGGAATATTTACATAAACTTCTACTCATATTCACTTATCGGAAGTACGTTCAAATTCCATCAGCTTAGGAAATATTACACTGTTACATATACAGAAGTTAGTAACATAGAAAAGTTAGAAACATTCCTACTAAATACTCCTCTCCAGAGATATTCTTTCACCACAGAGCTGTTTGTGTTCGACTTTTGCCATAATTCTAGACTTAATTATTAAGAGTTATGAAGATCGATTGTCATAAGTTACACACTTCTAGTCGGTATTATGTCGGCCAGTTTGTGAAAAAGCGGTGTCCTGATACTCTTTTGCAGTGGATGTCATAAATAACGATCATCCGTTCCCAGGGCAACGTCTACCGGAGATACTTCTGAGTATTCAATAATATGTACTCAACTGTTGACTTGCTAAGATCCTTACTCCCAAATTCATCTACAGACTATGCCACGGGGTACTTAAGCAGAAAAATAAAAGATCAACGTTCTCTTTCTTATCTGATCAACATTTATTCATAGCTGATCGTCGCTGAAAATCATTGATAAGCAAAAGAAACCGCGAGAGTAAGTCAATGACCTTGGTAAATTTGCCTTGACTAATTTCTTGTTTCTTTTTATAATTTTTAACCTCGAATCAAGAGGCGACCATGATAGCAAACAGTCTTGATGTGACTGTCAGTTTCAGAAGATACTTAGCGTGCAAGGTTAACAACGTGATTGAGTATCATCTCAGATGAGACTTCATGCAGAAGGCTATCATCTAGTCCTCCGTAGCTCACAGCTAGAAAGCCAAGCAGCAATAATTGTTCTCCTTAGACCTGCTTTCGTTCTCCTTTCATGGTGAGTGACCTGTTACATGTGGATGTATTTGAATTAATTCGTAGTACAGTATTACATGTTATATCACCGATTAACTACATAAATATTCCACGGCGATCTTTTCTCCTACATTTCATACCTGTTTTAAGGACATATGCTCTCTTCATGTAAGATTCTCTACCAATTTCTCGTTTCATTCACTTAGGAATTCCGTATCAGTTTCGATCTGACAGACGTTGAGTAATTGTTTTTTCCGGGACCTGTCTAGTTTTTTCGACATCAATGTCGTGAACGACATGAAATACATCGCCCGAACCACATGATGCCAAGACTCGTCTTTCTCTAAACACGTTATAAAGTAGAGCTAATGAATAGCCAATTCCAAGACTTTCCATAAATTCCGCTATGTTACTGAAGTTATTGATTCTAATCAATTGGTTCGGTATTTCAATGCCCAGTGTGTTTGTTCTGGTTTAGTGGGGTTTGATAGTACGTCTTTTGAATCAGCCGAGTGTCTGTAAAATAATATAGTTCAGCTTGATAAGATTGAGATTTGGAGGATAAAGAAGAGAAAAGATGTAAAAAGAATTTATTTCTCCAAACTCCAATCTCTTCAACCTATGCTCAGTCGATGATAGATTCGTTTATGTCAACAATAAAGGTGATGTGTTATGCTTTTCGGCTGACCAGACACCAGGTCATAGACCCTTTGAGATTTAATTAATATGGTAAGGTCGAAGCCCATCGACCGAGTGCATCATTCTGTTTCTCACCTTCTTCAATTCTAAAGTGAGTACACTAACAATAAATTCTACTATTTATAGCAAGGACATGTACCGACCGCTAAAATACAGAATGATGTTCATTTCACTTCTTTGATACAACAGGGGGCTTGGTGTACCAGTACTGGCTTGAAGATCAGCGTTCTCAATAGGCGAATAAAAACCAGAATCAACTTACTCGCGAACAATCGATTTACAGACAGGATATATTTTACCCTAGGGGATCGGGAATCAAGGACGGGAAGTAGAAGATAATTTGTGGCAAACATCAGGGATTTGCTTTGAAATATAGCCGTTGGTTCCAGCATCCGTGAGCAAACTGAATGAAACTAAATTTGATGCAGCCAGTGCATTCGAACTTGAGGGATTTATCCATCTGTCTTCTGATCTATCCCGCATGATTGAAAACTGCTGACCAAATACTTTTGGGATATTGGCGCAGAAAAATCTTTATGGACGACTATTTATTGGATATCG